>JXCR01146638.1:9706-22818 GCA_002079205.1 Phalaenopsis hybrid cultivar
AAGCCATGATTTGCATATTTGAAGTAATTTTTGAAATTTTTCTATAATTTGATTAGATTGAAATGGCTCCACGTCAAAAGAGGAGAGTTGAGTTCGATGAGTCTTGCTTCGTCAATGCGATGGCTCAAACAAAATTTACTTCCATATTTAAAGGAAAGAAGTGTATACAAGATCGAGTTTTTGAAAGTCCGGGAGGAGAAATCGAACGAGTTATTGCCGAGCGGAGGTGGGAAAACTTTTGTTACACCACTAATAAAGCTGATGCAAGTGTTGTGAAGGAGTTCTACACCAATGTGATTTATTCTGATGACGGAATCGCTCAAGTGCGTGGATTTCCTGTTGAGTTTACTGCCACCCGCATCAACACTTTTTATGAAGTCCCAGACTCTTATAGCTGCCAATATGAATCCTTTAGTACAATGGAAGGCCCCCTTAATGATGTGATCAAATTTCTCACTAATGGGAAACGAACATGGAAGATAAAACAGCGAGAACGGGTAAATTTTTTTGCTTCCATGCTGAATGTCACCTCTAAGGTGTGACACTATTTTATTTCCTCTACTATGTTACCAACTTATCACCATAGTGAGGTAACTAGAGATAGACCTATTCTGAATTTCTGTATTCAGAGTAATAAGACTATAAATATGAGGAGAATCATTCTTAAGAATATATTGACTACAGCGAGGAGTGAGACTAGTGGAGGTCTAAGACATCCTGGACTTATTTATACAATTTGCAAACTTTCTGGAGTGGAGATTAGAGATGAAGAATAGGTTTACCCTATGAAACCCATTAGTAAGGCTAATTTGAAGACTTATGAATCCCATGAGAAATGGAGAACTGGGAGTAGAAGTCAAGAACCTTCTATTAGTAGAGATGTTCCCTCTCCAAGTTATGACCTTCCACCTTCTAGTTCCCCTACCCTCTCTGATTTAATGAATGAGTTGACCTTGCAGCGGAAGAGCATAAAATTGATAAGTGAAAGGATTGGAGGTTTAGAACGTCGACACGATTATGATAGTGAGTACCTTCAGAGGCATTCAAATTTTGAGGTAGCCTATTATGAAGCTCAGGCCCGACACTACAGAGTTGAGCTTGATGTTACTTTTCTTGAGTGCCCCCGGTATACTCAGTATCATCCCGATCCATCTGCTGATCAAGGCGATGAAGATATAGCTTGGGATTTTGATATTTAAATGTAATTGATGTACTTATATTTGTACTTTATTTCTGTAATCTGTTTGTAATAGAAATGGATGTTTGTGTATTTGGACTCTCATTTTTATTATTTCATTGTACTTGGATGATTTTTAATTTTTGTTATAAAGTTAGTGTTATAGTTAAATGTGCATGTGTAGTTTAATAGATATTGAGTAGTATTGTGAATTGTAATGCAATGTGATTTTTATTGCGCATTTTAGTTTTAATTGTTTAGTATTGTGGTTCTGTACGAAATGTTGTGCTAGTTTAATGTTTTAGTTTTATACTTATTTCAAAATTTCATTACCCAGAAATTCCTCTAATGTTTTATATGTGTAGAAAGCTCATGATATTACAGACCAAGTGAAGTAGAAATGTTGAGAAGGCTTGCAAAAATTTCAAAATAATGAAAATGCCCACAATACTGAGATATGATTTATATTTATAGTTTTTCTTTCCACCTGTATTATTTCATATTTAAAAATTTAAGTTAGGGGAGGGAAGAAAAAGATTGACTATTAGATGTCCTCTATTTCAATATTTTTAAAAATTATTTAAAAAAAGAATAACTATTAGATGTTCTCTATTTCAATATTTTCAAAAATTATTTATATGATTTCATGTAGTGAATTTAATTCAGATTAACTATTAGATGACCTCTATTTCAATATTTTCAAAAATTATTTATATGATTTTATGTAGTGAATTTAATTCAGGTCTTAATTTAAATATTTTCAAAAATTATTAATATGATTTTATGTAGTGAATTTAATTCAGAGAACTATTTCAATATTTTCAAAAATTATTTATATGATTTTATGTAGTGAATTTAATTCAGGTAACTAAATTTTGGTAACTATTTAAATATTATGGTAGATTTAAAGAAATATTTTTGTAATGAAAATTAATTTTGTAACTTAAGATATTTTAGATAAAGAGAATAAGATTATAGTTAACTATTTAAAGTAAAGGAAACTATATCTTGAAGTATTAAGAATCTAGAAATNATGCGTAAAATATTTTATGAGTGCGAGAGCAATCATGACTTCCATTGATAAGGGATCATTTGATTGCCATGTTTGAAATGATAATTTAAGAAAATAAGTTTGCAAGTCATAAATGCGTTAACAGAAATTTTGAGAAAATTCAATGGACAAAAAGACAAATAATGTGACCATTAAAGGCCCACAGAAGAAAGATCAAAGGTCGTCTCACCAGAAGATTAAATGACAATACTGACCAACTGCAACTCCTTTTGGTCGGGACTAGAAACCGGCTGAACGAGAGCAACTCAAGTCAAAGATTTGATCCATCAAACTGAGAGAATGCATCAACCTAACTCTCACCACAACATCACCAGCCGCGTTACAAGAGCCTCCTAGATAGAAGTTTGATGGTTATGTCAAGAGGTGAGCAACATATTGGATTACAGAAATCTACCCTTCGCCTAACAGCCTAAACTCATCCAGACAACAAGGGCTCCTCATCGAAGGGGTGGACAGTCGACAACCGGACAAAATATGACTACCGGTTAACTGAAGTCGGGAGAGCGATGCCTGAGTGATTGAAGGTCAACTAGATCCAACCGATTGCCCCAATTCAACAGTCGGCAATACGTGCCTTATCGATCCATGAACTACCGATCTTAGCTGGTAAAATGATAGGGTGGTGGAGTCATAGGCTCATTTATTTTATATACTTAAAATATCTTGTAATGACCACGTAAAATCAAGGGCAAACTTGCAATTGTACACTTTTATACTTCATTGCGAATAAATAGGGTGGTCATTTATGTAGTAAAAGACTTATAAGTTAATTGTCAAAGAACCAAATGTTTTCTTCTCTCTCTCTCTCTCTCTCTTTCTTTGTCTCTCTCTCTTTCACTCTCTAGTTCAATGCTCTATCCTTTGTCCTGATTTACAAGAAAGATTCATATTCAACATCCTAGAAGGTGTGATAAGAGTGGATCATATCGGAAACAAGAAGAGGAACACTATAAGGTGAAGAAGCCCATCAAAGAGACAACATAAACATGGAGTGCACTAGGAAGTTAGTGTAGGAATAGATCCAAGACTTGAGATTCAGACGATGGACTAGATGTTGGAGGCCATCCGAGAGGCGGTGGCTTAATAAAATAGTAAAATATTCCTAGTACTAGGACAGTGTCGAGTCGGCATTGATGGACAGATGGTGGATCAATCACATTGAGACCTCCTTTCTTTGCCATCCAGAGAATGTGTTCTCTTGGTAGATTTTAGTTATTGAACCACCTAAGAAGTTCAAGATATCATCACTAAAATCTTAAAAAGGTATGACAGATATGACATACCATATTGACTCCTTTAAGTGGACCTTCTACTTATTACGAATCAACAATGATTTGCAGTGTCGCCTTCGTTTCATCACACCGAGGGAGTTGTCCCTCATGTGGTTGAATAGAGTACTAGTTGTAGTGATCACTGATCCTGACTTTCTATATAGATGTAAAATGTGATGTATGCAATTATATGCTTAATTTCCTTAATAGTTATTCTTGATTTGCAACAAAGTCAAAAAATTAATCCAAAGCAAAATCTAGGTAAGTTTTCCACTATGAAACAAAGAAGAATACAATTATAATATTTAGATATGGGATACTACGCAAGTATCGTATCGTTATCAAGTAATATAGAATTTTTTGATTAAGCCCCGAATATCGAACCCACAAGAAGAATCGCAATATTCACTTTAGAAATTTAGGAATTTTATATTACAAAAATCTACTTCACAAAATATTCTTACTTAAAATTAAGATAGTATAATAGCAATAAAAATTCAATTCTTTTTTTTGTAATTTTTGGATTTATGAAAATAAAGTAAGCAACTAATTAACTTAACTAAATATTTTCAAGATGAAGGCTATATAAATAAATTATCTTTTTTCCAGTAATAAGTATAAAAATTTTGTTGTGGAAGTATGCTAAATGTGTTGTGTCAAATAGGAGCAATTATATTATTTACCCTTACTAGAGATGTCATAAAGAACATTGGCTAATCTATAGTTTGAATAGACTTGAAGACCGATTAGGTAGAGAAAATACCAGCTCTCAATCTACATTTCCTTCTTCTCCCTCAATTTGAGGGCTAACATCTTGTATCAAAATCCAAAATTATAAATCAAATTGGGGGCTTTAGCCTGTCACTCTAAGGTTTTCTAATTCTACACCATTGAAAAGTTTATTTCCCTATTTATTCACACTCAACCCCATAAATTATATTCTCATTCATGAAATCAATATGTGATTTTAACCATTTATTGACTAAGATAATACCATTTCGGATCTTATATGTTCTCACAATTGGTATTAACATATTAATTTATTAAATCAATATATAAATGAAGTGCAAGGTTTCAAATCATCAGAACTTCTTCCAACATTGAAGTCTAATACTTCACACAACATCCTTTAAACACTTAATCACTTATCATTTTAAGGAAAAAGATAAAGAAAACTTCTTAGAATCTATGGAGAAAACATAACCACACTTGAGTTTAAAAGTAGAAATCATATACACAAATAAGAAATCAAGAATAAAACCAAGTGCAGTCACAAAGATAAACACTTATCTCAAATCCTTTCCAACAAATGTCTTGAAGTTCCTTTGCATTATCTTCCTTCACTCACAATACAAACTAACACTCAAATTAAAAAGAAAGTAGGCGGCGGCGATGGCGGTTACTTGGACGGATGATGGCCATAAAATCTAATGGGTGGTTGGCCTCTTCTCTTAGATAATCTAAGTTTTTTATTATAAAAATCTAAGGGGTGCCTTGGTGTCTCTTTAAAAAGCTGTCTCAATTCAATGAATCTTCTAGCAGTTGCCTCATCAAAATCCAATTGAATGAATTTTCCTGTCCATGGGATATTTTCCCACATTTTTACCAAGTGTTGCTTCAAACAACTCTTCAAAAATTCATCTACATTCAATGAATGATCAAATAACTACTTCTGGCGCTTAAGCGTGGGGTACCTCGAGCTTAAGCATCAGTCCTGGGTGCCTAACCCAGTTTATTTTTGCATCTTTCTTCATTTTTTGTTCCAAATTTGACCCTTTTTCACTTCTTTTAGCATCTTTTATCCATTTGATTGTTCCTGAAAGAAAAGACACACAAATACATTTCATTGAAGCGTAATATCTCAATAAATAGGTATAAAAATGTGTATAAAATAATTATATATTTAGGTGTATCAAAATCCCCCAAACTTAAGATGTTACTTGTTCTCAACTGATAATTCAATCTTTAAAAACCAATATAAGTAGATTATGTACATGAGTTACCAAAATTTTGATGTAGAAATATAGTAGTCTAATTTAGAAATAAAAATAGTAAATGAGACAAACTTAAAGTTTAGAAAATTTTAAAGTTAAGAAATATGAAAATATGAGTTTCCATCTAATTCAGAAATATTGTAAATTTTCCAAGTATGGAGTATAGGTATTTTATCTTCTCCACTTTAAAAAAATTTATTAAGCATAATTTTACTAACTATATTATATCCTTAAGCTTAATAGCTTTTCAAATCTTATATTTTAAAAAGATCAGATGTGGAACCAATTTTTGATTAAACAATAATCCTCAAGCTTTTCCTCCCTTTTTCAATTTTTCTTTTCTTTTTATTTTTCTTTTATTTTTCTTTTCCTTTTCTTTTCTTTTTCGTTTTCTTTTTTTTTTCTTTTTTTTTTCTGAGGCAAGGATTACTATATCTGGATAGGTCTTTAATGATTTTGAATCCCCCTCTTCCTTTCTTAAAGCAAGAATTTGATATTTTTCTTTCACTTAAAAACATAATAATAGTTTTGAAAATTACTTTCAATAAAAGGAACTTAAGTTTTGAAAATAAAAATCTAAAACTTCTAATTTTTTCAAAAATAAAATTTTTCTTACTAAAGAAAGTTACACTATGTTTAGAATTTTCCACACTAAAAATTTTAACTTTAAGTTTTTTTTCATTACAATAATTTTTAACTAAATTCTCTTACTCATTTATATATTCAAAAATTTACTTCCATAATATAACTTCATATACATGTTCATTTTTCTTCAAATCAAAGTCAAATTTATTTGAAGCACAATTGAGAACAAATAATTTTTTAAGTTCCTTTAAAATTTTTCATCTCTCCTCCAAACTTAAAATTTTAATAAAAATAAAACATTTTAGCATCATATAAATATTGGCATGAATGAAAACTAAAAATAACATTCTTGCAGAAATTTTCATATCCTAAATATGCAAGTACAAAAATTATAAACATGAGTAAAAAAATTAAATTGATCAAATTAAAAAAAATTAACATATAAAGATTCATTAGACTTTTATGCAGTAGAGTATAACATAAAATCAAACAAACACACTAACAAACATACATGACTGCAACACAAAAGAAAATACTGGTAGTAAATTGAAAATTTTAAACTTCCAGCTTTTAAGTAAAAAGTTAGCTAGATTCTAAACTGTCCTAAGATTCCTTAATTAAGTTTGGCACAAACTAACTAAATACTTTAAACATCACAATTAAGACAATTACTACAATACAAACATAATAACTACTCACAAAACACAAATACATCGCAGTAGGTGTACAACAAAACACAATATAACAAAAACTAACAATCTTAAAAATAACGACTGAAAACATAACACAAAGTACAGAACCACTACATTAACAATTCATAACAACACATACACTAAAACATAAGAAAAAAACTAAAGATCCAAATTAATCATCATTCTCCTCTTTATCAATATTGTCACTACGCCAAATAGTTGCAGGCTTGTATGGTGGATATCTGGGGTACTAAGGAAACACAACATCCTGGTTACCTCTCATAAGGTTTTCCATAGCTAAATTGAATTTACCCTCATAATCGCTATGTCTCTTCATATTCCCATACATATGCTCTTTAAAATGTTCTAAATTCGATACCATTACATTGGTATAAATAACATTATTCAGTATTATTTCCATGAGTGGTGACTGAGAATCAAATCTAGAAGTCTGACCCTGCGATGTAGAAGCATGTGAAGTAGAAGCTCGTGACGTCGAAGCAGCAAAACTATCAGAGAATCCACCAATCAAACAAAAAATAGAATGATGTGAATAAGATTTCACATTCACACTGCTAATGGGCTTTAGTGATTGTAAAATCTCCTCCCAGCTGTCAAGTCTAACTTCAGTCTGCTCGCATAAAGAAAAGATCAAGGATGCAAATCCCAAACCTGCAGTAGCAGTAGAGACGACATAACTGATATTAACTCCATGAATCAAAGCTCCAATATCAATAGGCTTAAACTGTTGAATACAATAGTTCAAGGTTGCTTGATTTCGAGTCACTTCACTAATATGATTTGTAGGTAGCAGACGAGCCGAAACAAAAAAGTGCCATGCCTTTGCAGTGGAATCTAACTTTGAAGTAGAAAAGTTTACTCTTCTTTCAATTGTATTCTTCTAAAGGCCTCTTCCTTTAGTTAAAAATGAAATACTGTCATCTAACTCCTCTTCAGTAGGATTATAGTTTGAATAAAAACACAAAGTACTTGAAGGTAATTGATAAAAATGATTAATACCTCAAGGAAAAAATGCACTGTCTTACCCCTCACCATGACTTCTTCTTAATCAGCTTCAGAGAGATTCTCATAGAAATCCCGCACATCATAAATCACTATGACAATAGAAAAACATCAGAACCCCCCCACTGGCGGTGAACAATCAAATCTCAATAGCTCCTCCCAAACTTTGATAACATCGCTCAAGAATCAATTTTCTCGCTTGCACACTATATCGATCTTGAGCTCTTGAACTGACAAACATGGTTCAATCAAATGGAGCCTGACCAAAGGAAAATATGTTGAGATTTTCATACCTCTTTTATACTAATTTTTAATGATATTGCACTTTAAAGAAAGGTATTTTTGATGTTTTGTTGTAGGAATGATGAAGTAGGGTCAAAGGAGCAAAAAGATGCAAAAAGGAGTGAATTTTGAGCAAAAAGGACCAAAATTGAGAATTGCACTAGGGCACCGACGACACCATTGAGGCCGCCGACGGCGAGCTTTTCCCAAGGCTACAGGGCAAATTCTCCAAAAGGCCGACGACGGCGCCATCGAGGCCGCCGACGGTAGGATCGACTGTTATGTGACATGTACAATGGATAAGGCCAGATTTTGGAGGGGTGCGTAAGCAACTCTTGGGAAAACTCATCCACATCTTTAAAGAGAACATTTTGGCCAAAAATGAAGAGACTTTTGGAGTCTTGGATGTTAGAAAGGTTCCATTAGTGCGTAGAAAGCTTGCTAGAGCGTATAACTGTGAGTAATTCTTCAAAAAATTGTAAGAGTGGAGGGAAAGTGAGAGATTGCTTCCTCCTTACTACTTCGAAGAGGAATTCTGTGTGTTGTAAAGAAAGGAAGAGATTCAGAGGAACTTCGAGGGCTTCAAAGAGGAATTCTGTGTGTTGTAAAGAAAGGAAGAGATTCAGAGGAACTTTGAGGAGTAGGGATAAATTTAGAGATAAGTTATTTACTTGTTATAGTTTGTATGTCTTTGATTTTATATATGAATTCCAAGTTGTGTTGTGCTTTCCCCATGAGTTCTGAGTAGTTTTCTTTGTCTTTCTCCTTATCTCGAGATTTGTGAAATGATGATTTTAATTGGTGAAGCCATGAAAATGTTTAAAAAATTATGATGATCTTTTCACTTCGATCTTAATTTAATTTCAATCTGGCCAATTGAATTTTTATAGTATGTTGAGTTTTACAACAAAAGTGAAGATTACATTCAAGATTCAGGGAGGTCAAAGCCATTGGAAGTTGGGTGCAAATAAATCCCCAATTCGGTCCTATCGTTTGGGTGCTGATGTGTAGATTTTAGCCCTAAGGTGTGGGGAATGTGGGAGCTCCAATGTGAGAGCCGGTATCCTCCCAGCCTAGCCGCAAAATCAGTAACCAAGCATAGGATTAGTCAAATTTATGCCTGGACCAAAGAGTAAAGAATAGGTATGCTCCTATTTGGCACAATATAAATTGAAATAATTCATTTTATCCATTCACTATAATTTCTTGGTAAGGAAAATGATGCTTTCTTATATATTGAATACCACAATTAAACGTTATTTTCTATAATTAGTTACTATCAAAATTATCTACTTATTTCAATTCCCTATTAATGACAGATAAGCAACTTGAACATCGTTGTAGTTGAAGTATTACTTTTTATTAAATCTTAGTCCGTAGTATTCTATTTCTCCTTGTGGGATCGATATCTAGGACTCCATTAGAGCCCTATATTACTTGAGCGATACGTATACTTGCGTTGACAAATTCGACTTTAACATTATTGAATATTATATCTATACATCTTTATTAAATCAAGCATATATATAAAGTCACAGTCAAGTTTTTGGGATTGTTGTTGGAATTTTAATCTTCTAGTAGAGTCATCAAATTCTTGTAATTGTTGATTTACAAAAGGTCGATCAAGTTTTTGGCACCGTTGTCGGGGAGAATTTTAGGAGTAACAGACATATTAGAATTATTAAAAAGTTTCTACTTAAATTGCAACGTATCCATATATCTATATATTTATATTTTTATTTTAAATTATATTACTGAGTACTAATTTTAAATTGTATGCGCAAATTTGGACCTGAAAATCTTATACCATACGATTCAAAATTAGAACGAACTGTGAGAAAATTAGAAAATTAAAAAGAAAAACTAGAAATTGTGATACAATGAAAAACATTATGAATGAACACCAACCTAGACCCTTAAGAGATTATGCAAATCTTACAGAAGATGAAATTCACTTATCTATCCCAAATTCGGATGTAGCTGCTAATTCATTTGAGCTTAAACCTGCTATTATCCAAATGGTACATAACAATCAATTGGAGGTACACCAAATGAAGATCCTAACTTACATCTCGCTAGTTTTTTAGAACTATGTGCTACTTTTAAGTATGATAGAGTCTCAAATGATGTTATTAGACTTGAACTTTTTCCTTTTTCACTGAGGGATAAAGCTAAGTTGTGGTTAAACTCGTTAGCGCCTGGATCTTTTAGAACTTGGGGAGAACTGTCACAGAAATTTCTATCCAAATATTTCCCTCCATCCAAAATTGCTAAACTAAGAATTGACATAACATCGTTCTGTCAGATTGATGGAGAGTCAATATATGAAGCTTGGGAGAGTAAATGACATAACATCATTTTGTCAGATTGATGGAGAGTCGATATATGAAGCTTGGGAGAGATTAAAAGACTATTAAGAAATGCCCTCATCATTCGTTACCAGATTGGTTGATAATTCAAACTTTTTATAATGGACATAACATCATTCTGTCAGATTGATGGAGAGTCAATATACGAAGCTTGGGAGAGATTTAAAGATCTTCTTAGAAATTGCCCTCATCATTCATTACCAGACTGGTGCTGCTAAACTAAGAAATGACATAACATCGTTCTGTCAGATTGATGGAGAGTCAATATATGAACTGCTAAACTTAGAAATGACATAACATCATTCTGTCAAATTGATGGAGAGTCAATATATGAAGCTGATTTAAAGATCTTCTTAGGAAATGCCCTCATCATTCGTTACCAGATTGGATGATAATCTTCCATCCAAAACTGCTAAACTTAGAAATGACATAACATAGTTCTGTCAGATTGATGGAGAGTCAATATATGAAGCTTGGGAGAGATTTAAAGATATAACATCTTTCTGTCAGATTGATGGAGAGTATCCAAAACTGCTAAACTTAGAAATGACATAACATCATTTTGTCAGATTGATGGAGAGTCGAAAAACTGCTAAACTTAGAAATGACATAACATTGTTCTGTCAGATTGATGGAGAGTCAATATACGAAGCTTGGGAGAGATTTAAAGATCTTCTTAGCATAACATCATTTTGTCAAATTGATGGAGAGTCAATATACGAAGGTTAGGAGATAAATGACATAACATCATTTTGTCAGATTGATGGAGAGTCGATATATGAAGCTTGGGAGAGATTAAAATATCTTCTTAGGAAATGCCCAATTGATGGAGAGTCAATATACGAAGCTTGGGAGAGATTTAAAGATCTTCTTAGAAATTGCCCTCATCATTAGTTACCAGACTGGTTAATAATTCAAATCTTTTATAATGGATTAGTGGGATCTCTAAGATCGATTATAGATGTTGCGGCTGATGGTTCTTTAATGTCAAAACCTTTTGATGAGCCTTCTTCATTAATAGAAGAAATGGCTACCAACAATTTTCAATAGCCCTCTGAGCGGGTAAATCGTAAATGAGTAGCTAGCATCCGTGATTCTGATTCAATATCTATGTTAGCTTCACAAATTGCTGCAATATCAAAAAAATTAGATCATTATGGGATGAATTATTCTTCAACACCTCCTATGATGGAANTGTGACGTTTTTGCATTGATTATAGAAAATTAAACACTGCCACCAGGAAAGATCACTTCCATTTACCCTTTTTAGATCAAANCAATTAACTATGAGAGTTAACGATCTAGAAGTGACTTTTAACATTGCGAAATCTATGAAATACACTGCTGTTGTAAGAGATAATGAATGTTTTCACATGGAAATTAGTGAACATTTATTCAAAGAAAATTTTAAAGAACATTTTGAAGAGAAAGAACAATTTGAAGAGAGTGACGAAATTATTCTGGACGAATTAAAAAATGAAGAATTAGATTATGTTCAGGAAAGATTTGAGATGTTAGATATTACGGAAAATGCTAATAAAAATATGTTTCCGTCTATTATAAAATCACCTGAACTTGAGATGAAAATATTGCCTAGCCACTTGAAGTATGTGTTTTAGGAGACTCATCTACAGTACCTGTTATTATATCTTCAGAATTAAATGATCTGCAAGAGCAAAGATTGTTAGATACAATGAAAAGATATGAGAAAGCTTTTGGTTGGATCTTAGCTGATATTAAGGGAATCAGTCATTCAATCTGTATGCACAGAATTATATTAGATGAACAATATAAACCNGTACATAATCCCTCAATGACTTATAATGATTTTCCAAGTTATTGTGTTGAATGTTTTCCATTTCCATTTCTAATTTTTCAAGTCCTTTCTTTTTTTTTTTTTTTTCTAACTCAGGATCATAAGGCACGAGTACTGCAAATCCTTTATTTCTCATACATCACACAATAAACAATACATTAACAATTAAACAAATAAACAAACAATTAATTCAAAATAATTAAATATTTTCACAAACACCAAGTTTTTCACACAAATAGGATTTTCACAACAATTTTTCAAACAAAAAAACAAACACTTTTCACACAAAAATAGTTTTTACGACACTACAATTTCCAAGTCTAAGCCTAATTACTTCAACTAAAANACGTAATTCTAAACCACTCCCTGTGGGATCAATATTTAGGACTCCATTAGAGCCTTATATTACTTGAGCGATACGTATAATTGCGTTGACAAATTTGATTTTAACATTATTGAATATTATATTTATACATCTTAATCAAATCAGACACATCTATAAAGTTGCGATCAAGTCTTTGGACGCTGTTGCTGGAAATTAAATCTTCAAGTAGCGCCATCGAATTCTTGTATTTGTCGATTTACAAAAAAGTCGGTCAAGTTTTTGGAGCCGCTGTCGGGGAGTGATTGAGTGAGTAAAAAAAAATTAGAATCAGAGTAACGGACAAATTAAGTTTATTAGAAAATCTTTACTTAAATTGCAACTTATTTTTATATTTATATTTAAGTTAATTATATTACTGAGTACTGATTTCAAATTGTATGCGTAAATTTGGACCTGAAAATCTTATACTCTACGATTCGGAATTAGAACGCACTGTTAGAAGAATT
>JXCR01146638.1:34632-50606 GCA_002079205.1 Phalaenopsis hybrid cultivar
GAATTCATTCATGATGCGAAAGCATATTTTTGGGATGAGCCTTATTTATATAAACAATGTAAGGATAAGATTATGAGAAGATGTGTACCTTATGAAGAAACTGTGCTAATCATTCAGAAATGTCATGATTCTAAATTTGGAGGACATTTTGGGATTGATAAAACTACTTATAAAATTTTACAAGCTAGATTTTTTTGGCCTACTATCTTTAGAGATGTTTATAGATACATAAAAACTTGTGATCGATGTCAACGAATAGGCAATATATCTAGAAGAAATGAAATGCCTCTGAATTTCATATTAGAAGTTGAGAGCTTTGACGTTTGGGGATTAGATTTTATGGGACCATTTATTCATTCATTTGGGAAATTATATATATTAATTATAGTGGACTATGTTTCTAAGTGGATTGAAGCACAAGCTTTATCTCGTTGTGACGCTAAAAGTGTTTCAAGATTTTGAAAAATATTTTCACTAGATACGAACTTTACCTTGCTGTAACGCTAAAAGTGTTTCAAGATTTTTAATGAAAAATATTTTCACTAGATACGGAATGCAACTAAATATATTCAGAGATTGACAAAAAAATTTAATATTATTCATAGAATCTTTACTACCTATCATCCTCAAACCATTGGGTTAGCTGAAGTTTCTAATAGAGATTAAATAAATACTTGAAAAGACTGTAAACCCTAGTAGAATAGATTGGTCCATTAGACTGGATACTGCATTATGGGCTTACAGGATTGCTTATAAAAGTCCTATTGGAATGACTCCTTATAGACTGATTTTTGGAAAGCCTTTTCACTTACCAGTAGAATTGGAGCATAAAGGATATTGGGCGATTAAAGAATTCAATTATAATTTGAAAGATGCTGGTAAGAAGAGATTGTTACAATTAAATGAATTGGAAGAATTAAGAAATGAGTCTTATGATAACGACAGAATTTATAAGGAAAAATTAAAGTTATGGCATGATCGGAAGATTAACTAGAAGAACTTTAAACTAGGACAAGAAGTTTTACTTTACAACACTAGGCTGAAGTTATTTCCTGACAAATTAAAGTCTTGTTGGTTAGGACCATTTACTGTGACTCAAGTTTATACTTATGGAGCTGTTGAAATTGAAGATCAAAAGATATGAAATAGATTTAAAGTAAATGTACACAGATTAAAACCATATTATGAGGGTAAAAGACCAAAATTTAAAGAGGNAGACACTTCAATAAACTCTCTACACATTAATGGAACCTTTCTAACCTCCAAGACCTCCACGCTCTCTTCAATTTTCAGCCAAAATTCTCTTTTAAAGTTGTGGATGAGCTTTCCTAAGAGTTGCCTATGCACCACTCCAAAAATCATCCTCATCCAAAGCCTGGTTGGACATAACTTCCGATCTCATTGTCGGTAGCCTCCAGGGCGCCGTCTGCGGGCCTTCTAAGTAAATTAATTTTGGAGACTCGGGAAAATCTCACCGTCAATGTCGTTGGCCTCGCCGTCGACGCCCTAGTTCAATTCTTAACTTTTTGGTCCTTTTCGCTCCAAATTTGCCCCTTTTTGCATCTTTTTGCTCGAATGACCCTAATTCATCATTGCTGCAACAAAAAATAAAAAAAATACATTTCTTTAAAGTGCAATATCATCAAAAATAGTATAAAATAGGTATGCAAATCTCAACATATTTTCCTTTGGTCAAGCCACAAAAATGTTAAAGAAATTCTGATGATATTTTAACTTCGATCTTAATTTACTTTCAATCTGGCCAATTGATTTGTTAAAATATGTTGAGTTTACAACTAAATTTACAACTAAAGTGAAGATTACATCCAAGATTTAGCTAAAGTGAAGATTACATCCAAGATTCAGGGAGGTCAAAGCCCTTGGAAGTTGGGTGCAAGAAAATAGGAAAATAATCTTATCGGGCGTAGAATTGGAGATTTTAGAGTGACAGACTAAAATCCCCAATATGATCCTATCGTTTGGGTGTTGAAGTGTAAATGTTAGCCCTCAGGCAAGGGGAATGTGGGAGCTCCAAAGTGAGAGCTGGTATCCTCCCAGCCTAGCCGTGGATTTAGTAAACAAGCGTAGGATTAGTCACTATTCTTTATACCTGGACCAAAGGGTAAAGAATAGGTATGCTCCTATTTGGCAAAATACAAATTGAACTGATTCACTTTATCCATTCACTATAATTTCTTGACAAGGAAAAAGATGTTTTCTTATATATTGAATATCACATTACAAATCTCATTAGCATAATTAGTTATTTAATAATTATTAAAATTACATATTTATTTCAATTGCTTATTAGTGATAGATAAGCAATTTGAATTTTGTTGTTGTGATTAAAGTATTACTTTTCTAAAATCATAGTTTGTAATTATAATATTACTCTCTGTGGGATCGATATCTAGGACTCCATTAGAACTCTATATTACTTGAGCAATACGTATACTTGCGTTGATAAGTGTGACTTTACAATTATTGAATATTTATTACNAATCCAAGATTCAGGGAGGTAAAGCCCTTGGAAGTTGGGTGCAAATAAATAGGAAAATAAAATTATCGGTCGTAGAATTGGAGATTTTAGAGTGACAGACTAAAATCCTCAATTCGGTACTATTGTTTGGGTGTTGAAGGGTAGATGTTAGCCCTCAGGCGAGGGGAACGTGGGAGCTTCAAAGTGAGAGCTGGTGTCATTCCAGCCTAGCCACAGATTCAGTAAACAAGTGTAGGATTAGTCAATATTTTTTATGCTTGGACCAAATGGTAAATAATAGGTATGCTCCTATTTCACATAATACAATTGAACTGATTCACTTTATCCATTCACTATAATTTATTGACAAGGAGAAAGATGCTTTCTTATATATTAAATATCACATTAGAACCTTCATAAGTATAATTAGTTATTTAATAGTTATTAAAATTACATATTTATTTCAATTTCCTATTAGTGACAGTTAAGCAAATTGAATTCCATTGTTATGATTAAAGTATTGCTTTTCTAAAGTCTTAGTTCATAGTTCTAATATTACTCCCTCTGAGATCGATATCTAGGACACCATTAGAGCCCTATATTACTTGAGTGATACGTATACTTGTGCTGATATGTGTGACTTTACAATTATTAATTATTTTATACATACATCTTTATCGAATCTATAACTATTATTAAGTTTTTGGTGCTGCTGCTAAGGAATTAAATCTTTTAGCAACAGTACTAAATACTTATATTTTTAAGCATATATAAAGTCCCTGTCAGTAATTTAAACCATAAGGGAACTAAAGGAGGTTCCTTACTAGGATCGAAACCCGGATCCCACTTCAATATCTTCATGGTGGTACCTCCAATCTGAAGAGCTTGTTTTGCAAGCAATCTTGCATAGTCTTCCTGACCTGAAAGTTGGATAAGTAGATGCCTACCATCAATTATTCCAATCTGCCAATCTTCATTGAATTTTAAAGAATCAAAGTAGTTTCTGACTAATTCCATTTTAGGGTGGCCTAGAAGAAATTTTCCTACCAAGGTAAACTTCACTTGTTCATTTAGATTGTGGATTTCTTATGGGGAGAAATAAACAGCTGGTTCAACTTCTTTGGAACCCAAAGGATGAATACAAGGGCTGTTACCCTTTCCAGCAGCTGTGTCATGGAAGTTTTATGGCAATACTACGTGATCAGGATCACTAAGAGAAATATTAGACTTACCCACCACCCTAGCATAAGTGGCCTTAGCCCACTGAGCATCAGTCACTATGTCAATAGAGGTAGCCATATTAAAACTGAAGGACACACCAAGAGAGCAAACCCAATAGCAAAAGCTCCAGCAAATCACAGAAATGTCAAGAAAATCATGTGTGCTCTGGAAAGGCCAAAACTCATAGTAAAGTCCAAACCAACAGTACAAAACACCAAAGGGGAAGGAATTTCTTCCAAAAAAAACAAGGTGGCTAGAAGAGGCTTCCCACAGATGTAGAAGTAGGCCAAAACCACAACAAACCAATGGAACAATAATGCCCTCCAAAGTACCAGGGATAAGGGTCAAAGAAGCTGACTCCCAAGACAAAAGGAGGCAAGAAGAAGCACCTTTGGAAAGATAGATGTAGCACCACTCACAAAACCACCATCAGCAGAGCTTCATGTTGCCAGAAACCCTAGCAGAGCGCCTTCTCCTGCAGCCGCCAACATCTTGTATATATATATATATATATATAAATGAGTTNACTGGATATTTCATAGTCTTTAACACATCAAAAGTGACTTCCTGGTCAATAGTATTCATAGTCAACTCTCCTTTTTGCACATCTATCATAGCTTGTCCAAAAACAAGAAAAGGTCTCCTAAAAAAAGTTGCATTTTCTTTACCTTCAATATCTAATACAATAAAGTCCATACGAAAGATAAATTTATCCATTTTAATAGGCACGTCTTCAAACCCTTTTTGGATAAATGATACATTGATCAGCTAACTAAAGGGTTATAGTAATGGAAGAAATATCGGCTAAACCTAACCTTATAAATATAGATAGAGGCATCACATTAATGCTCGCTCCTAAATCACATAAAGCTTTTCCACATAATCTTTCTCCAATTGCACAACGAATTGTTAAGCTACAAGAATCCTTAAGTTTCTGAGGAAGCTTTTTTCTGAAGTATAACGTTACACTCCTCACTTAGTACAATGGTCTTGTAATCCCCAAAATTCCGTTTTTATNGGGAAGAATGATTTCTTAAATATGAACTCTTCATCGCAAAAACTTTGTTTAGTTTTCGTAATGTTACTTTCGAAAGTTTAGCAATTAGTTCAATTAACTTTTTCTTTTTAATGAATTTTATTTAACATTCTCCCTATTACTTTATATTAAAATTTAACACTTCACTTTTGTAGTTTAAAATTGTAGTTTACATTATAATCTTAAGAATTTACTAATAGGTATTTCCAACTTCCCTGTGAGATTGATATCTCAGACCCCATTAGAGCCTTTTATTACTTGAGTGATACGTATACTTGCATTAATTTTTGAGGATTTTGCAGTTTAAAGATTTTTAAAAGATAAAACTATTTTCATTAAAGTTATTTTTTGTGGGATTAATTTACTATTGTATATGTCATGTGTATTTTGTAATATTGAAATATATTTGCAAAATTAACACACTAAATTCACCCCGTATCAAGTTTTTTGTGTCGTTGTCGGGGGAAGTAATGGAAAGTAGTAGTAAACTATTTTATAATTTGAAATATTTTTATTTTAAAGCCTTAAAAAAAAGTGTTTTTAATTTAGTTTGAATGTTTTCCTATTTTAGTGTGTTTACTTATTTTAATTACTTATTGTGTTTATTTATGCGTAGGTAAGATCTGAAGATTTAGTGCCTTATAATTCTGAGTTATAAAGAACTATTATAAAATTTTGAAAACACAAAAAGAGATAGATCATATTAGAAAAATGTCTTGAAATATGACAAATGCTGGAAATGAAAATGAACATCATCAGAGAACTTTAACAGATTATGCTAATCCTACAGAAGATGAAATTCGTTTGAGTGTGCAAAACTCTGCTATAGTTGCCAATTCATTTGAGCTTAAACCTGCTATTATCCACATGGTACAAAACAATCAGTTTGGGGGAACAACAACTGAAGATCATAATTTACACCTTGTTAGTTTTCTAGGATTGTGTGCTACTTTTAAATATGATGGAGTGTCGAATGATGACATCAAACATAGATTTTTCCTTTTTACTAAAGGATAAAGCTAAGATGTGGTTAAACTTGTTAGCACCTGGATCTATCAGAGCTTAAGGAGACTTATCACAAAAAAAATTTTCTAAATTTTTCCCACCTTCAAAAACTGCTAAGCTTAGAAATGATCTTACAACTTTTTGTTATTTTGAAAGAAAATTAACTTATGAAGCCTGGGAAAGATTTAAAGATCTCTTTAGGAAGTGTCCACACCATGCATAACTAGATTGGTAAATAATTCAAACTTTTATAATGGATTTATTGGATCTCTTAGATTGTTAATTGACATTGTTGCTCGTGGATCATTAATGCCAAAACCATTTGATGAAGCATATTCTTTAATTGGAGAGATGACTACCAATAATTTTCAATGGCCCTCTGAAAGGGTAAATACAAAAAGAGTAGCTAATATTCATAAATCTGATGCAATATCTATGTTAGCTGCCCAACTAGCTGCTACATCAAAGAAGATAGATCAATACAAAATAAAATATTTTCAGACATCACCTGTGCTTGAGGAAAACTCATTAGGACAAACGATAAAATCTCAAACTTCTTATGAGACCTTAAATGCAATAAATAATTGTTCTAATAAACCTTATGCCAATTAATATAATCCTGGTTGGAAGAATCATCAAAATTTTATTTGAAGTAACAATAAACCTAATGTTGCAAATCCCCAATGGGGAAACAATGTTGTGAACCCATTGGGAAACTCTAACTATCAAGGAAATCCAACTTATAAACCTTATTACCCCCAAATTTTAATAATTTGCAGAGTAAGGAGAAAAAGTTGTCAATGGAAGAATTGATGGTGCAAATGGGAAGACAATTATAAAGCCAAGGAGCTGCAATTAGAAACATGGAAAATCAGTTGGGATGTATTGTTATTGCACTTAGCAATAGATATCCAGGAACATTACCTACTAGTGTTGAAGTAAATCCTAAAGATCAGAATAAAGAGTAAATTAAGGCTATTCAACTGAGAAGTGGAAAAGAATTGGAAAATAGAGTTAAAAAAGAAGTGGAAGTTGAACTCAAAAAATATGAGGTGGAAAATTAAAAATCTAGTGAAGATTCTCATTTTGAGTCAGAATGTCCTATTAAATCAATGAAAATCACTATAGAAAGACCACCACCTCCATTTCCTCAAGGATTGAAGCAGAAAAATAGAGATAACTTATTTTCAAGATTTTTGGAGATATTAAGGAAACTAACAATAAACATTTCATTTTTTGAAGTCCTGCAACAAATGTCAAGCTATGTAAAGTTCATGAAGGATATGCTTAATAAGAAAAGGAAATTTGTAGATAATGAGACTGTTGCACTTAGAAAAAAGTATAGCCCTATAATTCAAAAAAAGCTCCCTGAAAAACTTAAGTATATTGGAAGTTTTACTATTCCTTGTGCTATTGGAAAAATATTTTTTTAGAAAAGCTTATGTGATTTACGAGCCAATATTAATCTTATGCCTTTATCAATTTTCAGAAGGTTGGGTTTAAGAGATATTTCAACTACAATTGCAAATGTTTAGTTATTTGATTGTTTGATTACCTATCCTAAAGGAGTTATAGAAGATGTTTTGGTAAAAGTTGATAAATTTATCTATCTTGTGGATTTCAGTGTATTAAAAATGAAGGAAGATAAAGAAATTCCTATCATTTTAGGAAGCCCATTCCTTGCCACTAGTGGAGCTTTGATAAATGTGAAAAAAAAGAAAACTAATTATGAGAGTTAGTGATCAATAGTTTACATTTAATATTGCAAAATCAACGAGATACTTTACAAAAGAGCAAGAGATTGAATGCTTCAAAATGAATATTAACGAATATTTAAGCCATGAATATTTTAAGAAGACATTCGAAAAAAAATTTGAAAAGGAATTTTTGGAATATCTATAGGAGGATAAAATTCAAGATGAATCTACGGAAGTGAGTAACCAAAATTTGGATTATGTTTAGAAAAAATTGAAATGTTAGACCCTATAGAAATTAATAAGAATTTGATTTCATCTAGTCAGAACCCACCTGAACTAGAACTGAAAACACTTCTTATACATTTGAAGTATGTATTTTTAAGAGATTTATCTACATGAAGCAAGAGCTGATCCTCAAAGGAGATTGAATCATATGATGGAAGAATTTGTCAAGAAAGGGATTTTAAAATGGTTAGATGTTAGACTAATATATCATATTTCAAACAATGTTTGGTTAATTCCAATCCATTGTGTTGTAATAAAAGGAGGTGTGATTATAGTGAAAAATGAGAATAATGAATTAATACTAACACGACAAGTCACTGGATGGTGGATCTGCATAGATTATAGAAAATCAAATTCTGCCACCATAAAGGAACATTTTCCTTTACCCTTTATGGATCAGATGTTGGATAAGCTGGCTGGGCAGATATATTTTTATTTTCTAGATGGATATACAGGTTATCATCAAATACCTATTGCTCGAGAGGATCAAGAGAAAATAATATTTACTAGTTCTTATGAAACTTTTGCTTTTCACTGAATGACCTTTGGACTATGTAATGCACCTACAACATTTCAAAGATGTATGATGTCAATTTTCAATAATATTAAATTTAAAGGGATTGAAGTCTTTATGGATGAATTTTCTTATTTCAAACGTAATTTGAAATATGTCAAAATCATCTAGGAAAAATTCTTGAATGATGTGAAAAGACTAATCTCGTATTAAATTTGTAAAAATGTCAATTTATGGTTGCATGAGGAATTGGGCTTCGGCATACAATTTCAGAAAATGACATGGAAGTAGATCCTGCAAAAATTCTTGTTACCTACCTCCACCTACTACTATAAGAGAAGTTAGGAGCTTTTTAGGACATACTAGATTTTACAGGCAATATATTAAGATTTTTCAAAAATTACAAAGCCTTTATGCCAACTTTGGGAAAAAGATACAAAATTTAACTTTAACCAAGATTGCCTTATGGCCTTTGAAACTTTAAGGG
Organism: Phalaenopsis hybrid cultivar; assembly: GCA_002079205.1. Lineage (NCBI taxonomy): Eukaryota > Viridiplantae > Streptophyta > Magnoliopsida > Asparagales > Orchidaceae > Phalaenopsis > Phalaenopsis hybrid cultivar. The sequence goes on from JXCR01146638.1 coordinate 43,357, forward strand.
GAAAACTGATCACTGCTCCTATAATTATTTCACCTGATTGGCAGAAACCTTTTGAATTAATGTGTGACTCAAGTGAATATACAATTGGAGATGTATTAGGGAAAAGATATGATAAGATTTTTAAAGTCATATATTATGCTAGTAGAACTCTTATTGATGCTCAAATTAACTATGCCACTACAAGAAGAGAATTATTAGCCATTGTTTAAGCTTTTGATAAGTTTAGGTCATATTTGATTGGAAAAAAATGTGTTGTTCATACTGACCACTCAAACAATAAATATTTAATGCGAAAGAAGGTTGCAAAACCAAGATTAATTAGATGGGTAATTCTGATGCAAGAGTTTGATTTTGTAGCTTTCGATAGGGAAGGGACTGAAAATCAAATTGTTGATCATCTATTTAGGCTAGAACAGGAAGAAATTCTTGATTTAGAAAAATAAATTAAAAAAAAATTTTGATGAACAACTTTATGATGTTAAAGGACGAAAAATACTTTGGTATGTTAACATTATAAATTATATTATTAATGGTATTAAATGATATGGACTAACAAAAAAATAGGAAAAGAAATTCATTCAAGATGCAAAATCTTATTTTGGGATGACCCTTATTTTTATAAATATTGCAAAGATTTAGAAATGAAACAATGTGTGTCTTACAAAGAAATTCAATAAATTATTCAAAAATGTCATGATTCTGAATTTGGAGATCATTTTATGAATGATAGAATTGTTCATAAAACTTTGCAATCTAAAATTTATTGGCATAATCTATTTAGAGATGTTGATATATATATGAAAACATGTGATCAGTTTCAGAGAAAAGGTAATATTTCAAAATGAAATGAAATACCTCTAAATTTTAATTTGGAAATAAAAATTTTTGATGCTTGGGGATTGGATTTTATGGGACCACGTTCATTTGAAAATGTTTATATATTTATTACAGTGGATTATGTTTCAAAATGGATAGAAGCACCTTGATATGATGCTCGGAGTGTTTCAAAATTTTTAATTAAAAATATTTTTATAAGATATGGAATGCTGAGAGTAATAATTATCGATGGAGGATCTCATTTTAGGAATGCAATAATTGCAATATTGGCGGAAAAATATAATTTAATACATAAAATTACAATTGCTTATCATCCAGAGACTAGTGGTTTGACAGAAGTATCTAATAGTGAAATTAAAAGAATTTTGGAAAAAAAGTTTGAATCCTAATAAAATGGATTGGTCTGTTAGATTAAATACTGCATTATGGGCATACAAAATAGCTTATAAGACACCTATAGGAGTGTCTCTATATAGATTAATTTTTTGGAAGACTTGTCACTTATCGGTAGAATTGGAGCATAAAGCATATTAGGCTATTAAGAGATTCAATTTCAATGTGAAAGATGTTGGTGAGAAAAAATTACTGCAATTGAATGAGCTTAAATAAATGAGGAATGAATCTTTTGATAATGCTTAGATATATAAGGAAAAAATGAAAGAATGACATGATTGGAAGAAAATAAAAAAGGAATTTGGGCCTAGATAGTAAGTTTTATTGTACAATACAAAATTGAAATTATTTCCTGGAAAACTGAAGTCTAGGTGGAAAGAGTTATTCAGAATTAAAAAAGTCTATCCCTATGGAGTTATAAATATTAAAGATCTGTTGACCTCACTTTTGGTTGAGGTCTAGAAACTTCTTTAGTAGCCTAGGTCTAGCCATAGATTTCCTATTGACTAGTCTTAGAAAACTAGAAGAGGTACCCCACCCATTAGAAATTCAAAACTTTTTTTTCAACTTGAAATTCCACATATTGATCTCAACCTCTAGCATTTAGTAGGTAAGATTTTCCTATTGACTAGTCTTAGAAAACTAGAAAAGGTACCCTCACTATTAGAAATTCAAAGCCGTTTTTACTCAACTTGAAGTTTCACATATTGATCTTAACTTCTAGCATTTAGTATGTAAGATCCCTATTGACTAGTCTTAGAAAACTAGAAAAGGTACCCCCACCATTAGAAATTCAAAACTCTTCTTCTTTACTCAACTTGAAATTCCACATATTGGATCTACCCCCACCATTAGAAATTCAAAACTTTTCTTTTTACTCAACTTGAAATTCCACATAATGATCTTTCATCATTAGAAACTCAAAACTCTTCTCTTTACTCAACTTGAAGTTCCACATATTGGTCCTAACCTTTAGCATTTGGTAGGTAAGATCATTATGAAAGAATTCAAGAAGAATCCCCATAGGATTACTTGGCTTTAGGGTCAATCCTGGGTGTTGACTCAGCACTTAGTAGGTAAGATCATTATGAGGGAACTTAAGAAGAGTTCCTATAGGACTACTTGGCCTTAGGATTGACTCTGACATTTAGTAGATAAGATCATTATAAGAGAATTCAAGAAAAATCCCTATAGGATTACTTGGATTAGTAGGTAAGATCATTATGAGGGAACTCAAGGAGAGTTCCTATAGGGCTACTTGACCTCCAAAACTCTTCTTTTTACTCAACTTGAAATTCCACATATTGATCTTAACCTCCAACATTTAGCAAATGAGATCATTATAAGAGAATTCAAGAAGAGTCCCTATAGGATTACTTGGCTTTAGGATTGACGAGATTATTATGAGAGAACTCAAGAGGAGTTCATATAGGACTACTTGGCCTTAGGATTGACCCCTCTTCTTTTTACTCAACTTGAAATTCCACATATTGTACCCCCACCATTAGAAATTCAAAACTCTTCTTTCTACTCAATTTGAAATTCCACATATTGATCTCAACCTCTAGCATTTAGTAGGTAAGATCATTATAAGCTTGAAATTCCACATATTGACCTTAACCTCTAGCATTTAGTAGGTAAGATCATTGTGGGGGAATTTTGAGTTCCACATATTGATCTTAACCTCTAGCACTTAGTATGTGAGATCATTATGAGAGAACTCAAGAGGACTGCCACATATTGGTCATAACCTCTAGCACTTAGTAGGTAAGATCATTATGAGGGAACTCAAGTCTACTTTCCTATTGACTAGTCTTAGAAAATTTGAAGAGGTACCCCACCATTAGAAATTCAAAACTCTTCTTTTTACTCAACTTGAAATTCCACATATCTTAACCTCTAGCATTTAGTAGGTAAGATCATTATAAGAGAATTCAAGAAGAATCCCCGGAGTACCCCCACCATTAGAAATTCAAAACTCTTCTTTCTACTCAACTTGAAATTCCACATATTGATCACCCCCACCATTAGAAATTCAAAACTTTTCTTTTTACTCAACTTGAAATTCCACATAATGATCTTTAACCTCAACATTTAGTAGGTAAGATACTCAATTTGAAATTCCACATATTGATCTCAACCTCTAGCATTTAGTAGGTAAGATCATTATAACCTCAACTTGAAGTTCCACATATTGGTCCTAACCTCTAGCACTTAGTAGGTAAGATCATTTATTAGAGAATTCAAGAAGAATCCCTATAGGATTACTTGGCTTTAGGGTTGACCCTGGATGTTGACAACTTGAAATTCCACATATTGATCTTAACCTCTAGCATTTAATAGGTAAGATCATTATAAAGGGAATTCAAGAAGAGTTCCTATAGGATTACTTGGCCTTAGGATTGACCCTAGGTGTTGATTTGGAGTTAAGATACACAATATCCTCACAATACACTAATTAAAACCAATACATGAGGACCCAAAATGAAGATTTCATTGATCNATTTGACCCAAACTTAGCCCAACATGCTTAAAATGGGTTAAAAATCAAAAATCCACCAAATTGTTTAACCAATTGACCTCAAAATGACTTTCCCCTTTCATGAAAGTTGTTCCTCATGATCTCCTACAGGACCCAAACTTAGCCCAATATGCTTAAAATGGGTCAAAAATAAAAAATTCACCAAATTGATTTAACCCAAACTTAGCCCAATATGCTTAAAATGGGTCAAAAATCAAAAATCCACCAAATTGATTAATCCAAACTTAGCCCAACATGCTTAAAATGGGTCAAAAATCAAAAATCCACCAAATTGATTAACGATTGACCTCAAAATGACTTTCACCCTTCATGAAAGTTGTTCCTCATGGTCTCTTACACCAAACACCATAGTTATTTGGGCCAATTGACATGCCTAACCTAGCCCAAACACAAGATTTGGTCACATGACATATTTAATTGGGCCAAATTTACATGCCTAACCTAGTTCAAACACAAGATTTGGTCACATGCACCTTTCATATTTAATTGGGCCAATTAACATGCCTAACCTATTTCAAACACAAGATTTGGTCATGTGCACCTTTTTGGACTTATGGCCAAATATTTAATTGGGCTAATTGGCATGCCTAACCTAGTCCAAACACAAGATTTGGTCATGTGTACATATTTAATTGGGCCAATTGACATGCCTAACCTAGTTCAAACACAAGATTTGGTCATATGCGTATTTAATTGGGCCAATTGGCATGCCTAACCTAGCCCAAACACAAGATTTGGCCATATGCTCCTTTTTGGAACTATGGGTTAATTGAGCCAATTGACATGCCTAACCTAGTTCAAACACAATATTTGGTCATGTGCACCTCTCAAATGCTTTTCAAATGGGTCTAAAACCAAAAATCCACCAAATTGATTAACCAATTGACCTCAAAATGACTTTCGGGTCAAAAATCAAAAATCCACCAAATTGATTAACCAATTGACCTCAAAATGACTTTCACTCTGGTCCAAAACCAAAAATCCACCAAATTGATTAACCAATTGACCTCAAAATGACTTTCACCCTTTATTAAAGTTGTTCCTTATGGTCTCTAACACCAAATGCCATATTTAATTGGGCCAATTGGCATGCCTAACCTAGTTTCAAAAATCCACCAAATTGATTAACCAATTGACCTCAAAATGACTTTCACCCTTCATTCAAAAATCCACCAAATTGATTAACCAATTGACCTCAAAATGACTTTCACCCTTCATGAAAGCAAAAATCCCACCAAATTGATTAACCAATTGACCTCAAAATGACTTTCACCCTTCATGAAAGTATAAAAAATCCACCAAATTGATTAACCAATTGATCTCAAAATGACTTTCACCCTTCATAAAGTTTTCATGGTCTCGTACACCAAATACCATGGTTAATTGGGCCAATTTCCATGCCTAACCTAGTATAAACACAAAATTGCACCAAATTGATTAACCAATTGACCTCAAAATGACTTTCACCCTTCATGAAAGTTGTTCCTCCTCCTACACCAAATTCCATATTTAATTGGACCAATTGGCATGCCTAACCTAGCCCAAACACAAGATCTACACCAAATGCCATATTTAATTGGGCTAATTGACATGCCTAACCTAGCCCAAACACAACACCAAATGCCATATTTAATTGGGCTAATTGGCATGCCTAACCTAGCCCCAACACAAGATTTGGTCTAAATTCCATATTTAATTGGACCAATTGGCATGATTAACCTAGCCCAAACTCAAGATTTGGTCAAAATGCCATATTTAATTGGGCCAATTGACATGTCTAACCTAGTCCAAACACAAGATTTGGCCATCACCATAGTTATTTGGGCCAATTGACATGCCTAACCTAGCCCAAACACAAGATTTGGTCACATGACATATTTAATTGGGCCAAATTTACATGCCTAACCTAGTTCAAACACAAGATTTGGTCACATGCACCTTTCATATTTAATTGGGCCAATTAACATGCCTAACCTATTTCAAACACAAGATTTGGTCATGTGCACCTTTTTGGACTTATGGCCAAATATTTAATTGGGCTAATTGGCATGCCTAACCTAGTCCAAACACAAGATTTGGTCATGTGTACATATTTAATTGGGCCAATTGACATGCCTAACCTAGTTCAAACACAAGATTTGGTCATATGCGTATTTAATTGGGCCAATTGGCATGCCTAACCTAGCCCAAACACAAGATTTGGCCATATGCTCCTTTTTGGAACTATGGGTTAATTGAGCCAATTGACATGCCTAACCTAGTTCAAACACAATATTTGGTCATGTGCACCTCTCAAAGCTTTCACTCTTCATGAAAGTTGTTCCTCATGATCTCCTACACCAAATGCCATATTACCTTTCACCCTTCATGAAAGTTGTTCCTCATGATCTCCTACACCAAATGCCATATTTAATTGTGACAATTGGCATGCCTAACCTAGCCCAAACACAAGATTTGGTCATGAACACCATTTTGGACAATTGAAATGCCTAACCTAGCCCAAACACAAGATTTGGTCATGTGCTCCATCTTGGACTTATGACCAAATCCAAACCAATTAAGCTTGGTATGGTCAAATGAGCTCTACCTTAACTCATNTTGGCACAATAAACTGCTAGAAGCTCTGTGGGCCTACCGAATGACATTCAGAACTCCCACTCAATGTACACCGTACATGCTTGTATACGGGTCAGAGGCTGTAATACCATTAGAAATACAGACGCCATCTCTCAGAGTCGCTATTGCAAACCAACTTACAACTGAAGANAAATCAAAATGATATTTAAATGATCTTGATAATGATCGTTTAAAGTTTTAAATCTTTTTTTCAAAATTAATACNGTTTATTAAAGGCCTTTCAAACTCCTCTGAAAGCTTCCTTGAGAGACCTTTAGCACATTCCAATCCACTTCCCCCTCTCAAATCCACCATGACAATTCAATTTTGAGCTTGAATTCCTGCCCGAAACCAGGACAAGTTCCAATCCCAACCTACACAACACCAAACTCCAAATTAATTGGTTCTACACCTTCACAATAGTGAGAGAAACCAAACCCCCATCAATTCCCCCTCTGAAATAACCTCTACCATAGCTCTCAACCAACACCCAAAATCGGCTTTGATCAAAAACATACATAGGCTTTACACCAAGGCCAGAGACTTCATCCCTTAGCTCTTTGGGACCTAACTAAGGTGTGAAGAATCTCTGATTGAGGCTAACCTCTCGGAGCAAAGGTATAACCTTACTCACTCTCTCGAGACTTTACGAGCTCTCCATTTATAATGGCTTGATTTCATAGCATGTTTACCATATGGATGTGTTCTTCTCTTTAAGACGAGCATTTTAAAAAAATAATCATTAAAATCCATTAAGAAATGAGAGAGATCTTAAGGTTTTAAAATGGACGGCTCTCGNAAAAGATATAGGAGATCTCTAGATAGAGATCTTAATTTTCTAAGTTCTTAAGCATTTTCTGTT
>JXCR01146638.1:53846-90350 GCA_002079205.1 Phalaenopsis hybrid cultivar
TCTTTCATTTAAACTATGAAAATTATGGGGTCAGTTTGACTTCATCTTTTTCAAAGTTAAATTTTTTTTTAAATGTCCTTCCGAAGCGGGCGACGGGATTTCAATTCCGATGATCGACAGCTTCTTACGGGCAAACCCCACACCAAAAATAGTGCCGACAATATCCCATAACTGAAAGGATATTTAAGTCAAGGGGCACAGATTAAAACCATTTTTTGATGGTCAAAGACAAGCTCTTAAGAGACTGTGATGTTGGGTCACCCAGATTAAAGATATGGAATGTCAGGTTGAAGACATTAAACCAAGCGCTTTGTCGGAGGCAACCCATATTTATCGTAGTTTATTTTGTTTTTATGTTCTTGTTCGGAATATTTTACGATATTTGTGCTTCTATAGATTTTTTGTATTTGATAAATTTGACATTAATAAAATAGTTAAATACATCTTTATTTACCTAATTTTATGGAAAAATTGTGAATTTATTGGATCGAAATTTAACTGACAATTTTTTTGGAATTGGCGCATGATTCACCTAATTCGTGCCTTATGCACCAGATTCCAAAGACTTGGCACATGACATGCCAGAATCAGCTCATGAAGCTCCGTAACGACAAAAATGACTTGAAACATTCCAAATGGTAGTTTTTGGTAGCTTTTTGTGGGTTATTCTCCTTATAACTCCCAAAAACTGATTCCAAAGTCAATTTTAGGGGGGGAAAGGAGGGAAGAGGCACTAGTTTTCAACTGTAATGGTGTCCTACTCTAAAAATTCTGGTAGATTTGGAAATTTCAACTGGAGAATGATCGTTAGTTTTGTTGCATAGAAGTTACATGATCGTGTTCTTATGAAGAAGTGGCTAATCGAAGAAAGGAATTTTTTGAATCAAGGATTCGACACTCCGAATACTCGAGTATAAGAGATTATTTTGCAAAGACACTGAGAAGTGCTTTGCTACACTACTGCCGCCATAGTTGTCCCTGTGGTGAAACACTTATGCAAATCTTCATGGAATCAACCAAGTAATTTTCTAAGTACGAGGCAAGTTTGTACAATTCACTCCTTCAAGAATAAATGAGATGTTTATAATTGAAAATGTGTCTATTTGCCACTATGTGAATTTTACCCCTACGAGATATAATATGAATGAACTCTAACGATACCTTATGGATGAATATGCAAATTGGGAGGCCAGAGATGATGGAAATGTAAGATTTTCTTCATCTTTATTAAATTTTGTTTCCAAGACATGGCATTTTTTATTGCATCAAAATTACTTCCCACTATTGAAATTTGTAAGGTAACTAAGGAGAGTGTTATTCTAAACTACTGTATTCAAATTAGAAAACCTATTGATATTGGAGCATTAATTGTGAAATCAATTTTGGGTTTGATTGTCAATGGATCCTCACCTGGATTGGGGCATCCTTCCACTATTTTCCTACTATGCAGTCATTCGCAAGTACCTTATGAGAGTTGGGAGAAAGTGTTTCTTCCTTGGAAGTTGATGGATCCAGAAGTCTATTGTAACTATCTTGAAATGGGAGATGAGAATTATATGAATCTACTGATGGATCAAGCATACAAGAATTCATCATCTATTCAGCCTTACTTCAGTTCAAAAGTACTTTTAAAAAGGATTAAGAAGATAAAAAAAGAGGCACAGAACCTTATGCATGCAATTGTAAATGTTTTTGAAATGTTGGATCATCTGGATTAGAGGTTGAAGGAACGTTTTGAACATACTAATCGTATTGAAGATGGTTTGATATGTATGTTCAAGGAACATGCTTTGATTAGGGAAGATTCAACTGATGAATTTTTTTATCAACCCTTCTACAACTTGTACATACACTACTAATCTATGGGAGATATCTAGGAGGACGAGAGTGAAGAAGATGTTTGAACTTAATTTATGCACATAATTTTTTGTTTAGTATTGCTTGTTTGTGTTAATGTGTCATGTTGGCTTGCATTTACTTTTATTATTAAACTTTATTTATGTTTTTGTTTAGTATTTTTATGTTTATATTTCTGTGTCAGGATGTTTCGGTTTGCTTCAGACACTAAAGTAGATGTTTGTTGGCTTAAAAAGGGTTAGTTTGAAATAATGTGGATTTTATATATAAAAGTCAGTTTTGTGTTATTTGTGAATGTTTGGCAATAGAGTAATGTTTAAATTATGATTATAAATGTTCATTTGAATTAATTAGAGGAGGACGTAAAGTGGTACATAGGAAATTTCCACATAAAATGAAATCTAGAAAAATTAAGGCATTGGTGCTACATGCACTAAATTGGCGCATAAAGTGCCAGTTTATTGAGAAATGGCGCATGATGCACTGGATTTGTAGCATGATGTGCCAAAATTGGCGCTAGAAGTGTCAAAGTCCCAAAAACACCAGATTGCCTAAAAAAGCCACAAAAAACACACAATAAAACTCCACTTTTACTGCTTGGTTTGTCTCCTACTTCTAAACCGTGACTTAGGGCTTCCCATTGTGCACGTTAGAGAAGATTTTAGAGGCCAACAATCTTAGATTTCATCTTCTCTTCGTAAGAGCTTCACTTTAACTTAGAAATTTTTTATTTTCACCATGGATTTTTCCTACATTATGAAAGATCAGTAATTTGAGATTTTTGATAGAAAAGCTTGAAGAAAACTCATGGTGAAAAGTTTCATACCAAATAATCTGACTTGGGGAGTTAGATTTTTTATTTTGTAATTTATTTGGATTTTATTTGGATTTTCATAAAAAATTGAATGGCTCCACAAGTAAAGAGAGGAAAGCCAATAGATGATTTTGATGCAAGAAGATTTGTTAATTTCAAAGCCCAACTATCGATCAACGAGTTAGAATTTATCTTTAGCCGGAATGAATATCTTGATGCCTGGTTTAATTTAATATATATATATATATATNTTATGGGGTCTGTTTGACTTCATATTTTTCAAAACTAAAATTTTTAAAACGTCCTTCCGAAGCGGACAACGGGATTTTAATTTCAATAACCGACAGCTTCTTACGGGCAAATCCCACACAAAAAATAGTGCCGACAATACAGTTTAAGGAGAAGAAGTTGTCTATAGAAGAAGTGATGTTACAAATGGAAAATCAATTACAAAGTCAAGAGCTACAATTAGAAATATCGAGAATCAACTTTAGAAAATTGCAAATTCATTAAGTAATAGATCGTAAGGAACAATTCCTAGTAATACTAAATCAAATCCAAAAGACCAGAATAAAGAATAAGTAAAAGCTATTCAACTTAGAGGAGGAAGAGAGTTGGAAGGTCTGGTTTAAAAAGAAATTGAAGTTGAGAGTGAAGAAATTGAAGAATCAAAAGAGGACGATCCAAAAGATTTTGAGAGACCTATTATTCAATAATTGTAAAGTCTCACTTATCAACGCAAGTATACATATCGCTCAAGTAATATAGGGCTCTAATGGAGTCCTAGATATCGATCCCACAGGGAGTAATATTAGAACTACGAACTAAGATTTTAGAAAAGCAATACTTTAATCGCAACAACAAAATTTAATTTGCTTATCTATCACTAATAGACAATTAAAATAAATATATAATTTTAATAACTATTAAATAACTAATTATACTAATGAAGGCTCAAATGTGATATTCAATATATAAAAAAGCATCATTCTCCTTGTCAAGAAATTATAGTGAATGGATAAAGTGAATCAGTTCAATTTGTTGTCAAATAGGAGCATACTTATTCTTTACCCTTTGGACCAAGCATAAAGAATATTGACTAATCCTATGTTTTTTTACTGAATCTGCGGCTAGGCTGGGAGGATACCGACTCTCACCTTGGATCTCCCACGTTCCCCTCGCCTGAGGGCTAACATCTACACTTCAGCACCCAAACGATAGGACCAAATTGGNCTAATAGTAGATCCACCCTTGTGGTATTAACTATAAAATGTTGAATGAGGTAAATTTTCCAAGCTCCCTACCATCAGTCAAAAATCTGAAAATTTCATTTAAATCAAAATCTATAGGAACGAAAATGGAGCAAAACTCTTAGAGACATCTCTCAACAAAAATAATGCATTGATATAAGAAGGAGAGATGTCAAACTGCTTCTTTCTTACAATGGCTGAATCATTAAAAGCATTAGGAAGATTGGCATAGAGCTCTGTCACCACTGAAATCACTACTACAGAGGTGTTATAACAAAAATTCTCTCAACACTGACTCACAAGCATACTTTTAATGACACCCTCTAGGATGATTAATCCATGTTGCGCAATCAACTTCTTTAATGCCAAGAAGTCATTGTAATGCTCATCAGTTTTGGAGCTTACAAATTTTTTCTTGTCAAAAGAATATTTTGATTTGTCACCCTTAGTTTTAGGAGTCACTGAGAAGTATCAAAGATAAAAATCACAGAGAACAAGGATTAAAAATAATGTGGATGTAATCAAGATGCAAATCGGGAGTTAAATAAAATTTTCCTAAAAATCTTCAACCCAAGTTCTCTCCAACAAAAATTCAAAAATCTAATATGAAAATCAAAGGAGAAGCTTGAAGGAGTGAAATTTACCTTTTAGGATAGATTTCTGCTCACTAGAACCACTTGAAGTAAGAGAAATTGGAAGAAAATGAAGATCAATATTTTTAGCCTCTCGGTCGCCTAAAAAGAAAAGGAGATGAAAATACGCGAAATGGGGTGAGCTAAGCTGATTTTTGTCTTAATAGCCAAAACCACCAGGGAGGCACCTTGGCACCACAATAGTAGTGCTTAGGTGTTGCTTGCTCATAGTGGCACTTAGGCCCCTAAGTGGACGGCGCCTTGGCGCCCATACCCAAATTGGTCATGGTTACTTGATTTGCAATATTCTTCCTCTCTAACTCTTTAATCACACATAATATGTATACTAACAATAGCCTATAAATAAGGTAAATAAAGTCACTCATCCTACTTCTCATCACATCTCTCTATTCTTCTTCCTAATTTTCAATCGAATCCTTCTCTATTGGCTGTCACGTGCTTTCATGTATTTGTTAAGGAAAATATACTGGGAAATCAATAAGATTGTTATTTCCAATCCATTGGTTTCACCAATATATCTCCACTGATAGGCTAGATTACTAGTGAATTAATTGAACAAGGTTATATTTTTTCAATCATCATGTGCTACTCTGTCTCTTAAAATATACACCTCGACCTGTACAATGAAGGAATCATTCACTAGCCCTTCTAATCTCTAGACAATAGAGACCATATAAGTGGAAGAATACGGTTGGAAATAGAAAGTAACAAATTGAGATAGACATGTCCCATTTCTAAACTCAGTTTGTCTCCAGTATATCCCATTAAGAAGTAGATTGTAAAGGGTGTAGTTGATCCTTCTACTACAAAAAAAACATGCCAGAGTTTAAGCACAATGAGAAAACTAAGGTTAAATGCCCTGACCCAAGAGTAATTCCCCCTCAAGTCACGCCACTCCTAGTAAAAAAAACCAATCACCACACAAACTCAAACACGTCAACATATATTCAAGCACACTACACAACACAAACATACAAGTACAAAATTGGGTTGCCTCTCAAGAAGCGCTTAGTTTAAGGTCATCAACCCAACGATACCAGAAATATTACTCGGGATGACACAACATCAATACCTCATTTACTACAGGTCTCTCACCACCTAAGTATTGTTTTTAAGTCTTTGTCCATTCAGTTTAAACACTCCACCACTCTTCGGATCTTTATTGTCAATCACACCACAAAGATAAAACTCTAGTATAGTAAATGGTCTTGACCACATGGATTTAAGTTTTCCTAGAAATAATTTCAATCATGTATTGTACAATAAAACATCCTAACCAGGCTCAAAATTTTTCCTAGGAATCTTTTAATCATACAAATTCCTCATTTTTTCTTTATATATTTGACATTTTCATATGATTCTTGTCTAATATCTTCAAGTTCATTTAACTATAACAACCTTTTCTCACTAGCTTCCTACATATTGTAATTAAACTCTTTAACAGCCCAATATACTTTGTGCTCCAATTCAGGTTGAAACTGACAAGCTTTGCCAAGTATAAGCCTATATGGAGACATATATATATATATATATATANCTCATTGCCAGTGAATTCATCTAAACCAAAACACTCGGGTTTTCTTTGCACTGTCTATCCCCAAACATCCTTCAAAATGTCCCATGATCATAAAGCTTCATCATATCACTAAAGCTCAAATAGATACTCATCATATCTCACCGTATAATCTCTCACAATGATCCTACAATCTTTATTTGAGCTTTTAAAGAGCCAAATGGTGTCAAGTCGTATCACAAGTATACCAAGATCTTAAAAAATAAGGCACTTAGATATTAGTACCTCGATCCCCATCCCACCATAATCTTGATTGTAAATGGAATTACGAAATAATGTACAATCCCGACGGCTTATCACTCGCTACAAAGCTAAATTAGTTGCTCAAGGATTCACGAAGAACATGCCATAGGCTTGAAACCATCAGCCTAATTATTAAAATTTATATCCTTTGTACTCTCTTTACAATTATCTTTGCTCATAAGTTGTCCTTCTAACAACTCGACATATCTAAAACCTTCCTTCATGGTTGCCTCACCAAAACGTACAATTTTCATGAACCAATCTTAAGAATTTGAGGACCCTTCTTATCTCTACTATATTTTTGATGGATAATTAAGTTATTTATAGACTCAAACAAGCACCATGACAGTAGTTCTCTACATTTTTGAACTTTTTATCAAACAAAATTTTTACTTCAACAATGTAGATACATTTCTACTAACATATCATAAAGCTATTTATGGATATCTATATCTTAATTCATGTAATAAATATTCTTAAAATAGGTAATAACAACTCATCAATTTCAGATCTACTTCAACAATTTCAACAAGTTTTCAATAGCAAACTACTTGGCAACATTTCCTATTTACTTGACATACAAGTCATTATATACTCCTACGAGATTATTCCTACACTAAAAAAACTAGCATAATTAACCAATACTTAAAAGATCTGGCATGACCACTTGTCACTCCATCGCCAACCCAAATGCAACTACCATAAGCACCAATAATCTATCAGATTCTAAATATAACAATCCAACTCTATAAGACCACCTGGTAGGATCTATGCAATACTTAACTACCACCAAAACATATATTGTAATACATAGTCAATCAACTATATCAATCCATGCATTGCTTGCATCAATCTCACTTCCAACTTTTAATACGCCTTTTATGGTATAATAAAGGCAGAACTCAATTCGCATCCCCATATACCACCATGTCCTTACACTCAATAACTGCTCAAATTTCGACTGAGACAGCGATCAAACTTGTAAAGAACAAGCCATCAGATGTTTCTTCTATCTTGGACCTAATCTAATTCCTTGGGACATATAAAAGCAACCCATAAAAAGTTCCCAAATTCATCCCAAATAAGTATCAATATTTAAATGTGATTGTACATCCAAAAACTTATTTCTTAATCTATCAGAGAAGCTCAAACATTAGATGGGTCTTCTGGGTCTAATCGATAAAACCTACACCTAAAGTATGACTGTAAGCAAATTATACTTTTCAACCCCATCTATTGAAGTTATTGTTATAAGACTTGCTTTTCAAAAGGATTTGGTGAGCTCCTCCATCAAATTTGCTAGTATTCATGTGAACTCCTCCACCTGAGCTCACTGATACTTATCAATTCCATTCACTGAGTTCTCCTACATTTATTGAGCTACATAGACCAGTACACAGGATGATCCTTCAAGGTTACATGCATGATATGAGGAACTAAACTCTACCCAACACTATCCATGTCCATTTATGAACATCCTTATACCCACGATAATATTTCATAAATGGCAGATTTCAATAGGCCCTATGTATTACAAATGATATGTTGTTATTTATTGTTCTTTTCCTTTTTTGTAGCCTTACAGAGACAAGAATGTAGGGACCTTCTTCACTCCCCTCACAAGGTCTCTCTAGGATTGTATGAGTTCATGAACTATATGAGACTCTACATCCTAAAAGGATTCAACAATATATATATATATATATNGTGCTCGATATTGACGCGTCATAGCACCTGACGGTCTTTTCCAGACTCGTACTTCTGTGTTTTCACTGATCTCCCTGCCATAGGTAGGTGAGTATTTTTCTAGCAGTAGGTTTGTCACTACTGTCGTCGGTATGACTTCAATCCCGGTTCTCTATTTCCGTTCCTATTCCCCCGAGGTTCCACCTGTCCCTTGATTAGGCAGAAAGGTCAGGAGGACTAGGAATAGATTGCTGCAAATTTAGTAGCATGTTCTGTTTCATGTTTCTATAACTATCCTGATTCCAGTTTAGGAGGTGTCTTTGGCCCCAAATTGTGAGTCGTTTTGCTACTGTCCCAGGTTGTGTGGATTACATCCCCACCGGATGCTTGTTGCGTGCCCTCCTTTGAAAAGGAGGAGTTGTGCATGTGACACTATTTTCTTTATAGTAGCTCGTATCGGTACTACTTTTCTCTCAAGGAAGAGGCTGGTACCATATGGCGATGTGCTACAACACTCTTTCTCGTTTCCTAGCCTCTTTTGTAGTCCTTCCGTGTTTTGAGGATTTCCATCTCGCAAATGTAGCACTGTCTAAGTGACCTAGAGTTACCTTTTTATGGTAGTTTCCTTTAGCGGTGTAGTATGTCACCGCTATGACTCTCTTTGGTTCCGGCCCAGGATCATGTTTATGTCCTGTCGGCTGAGAATCACCNTGTCTTCATCTACCCTTGATCAATTGAATGTTTGATGACTGATTCGACTTGTAATTACGCAGTTATTTAGTTTCCTGACCAAAAACCTGACTTGATATATTTTACCGGCTAGTGTGCGCAATAGAAATGTTATAAAACATAGAATTTGATAAATAGTTTACACGTTATGAGTACTACGCAAGTATACATATCATTTTAAATAATATAGGATTTTCTTTTAAAACTTCAGTGTCAACCCCATAGAGAAGGTGAACTCTTTTTGTCCAAAACACTTTGTATGACTTATGAAAACTTTACTTAAACTCCAAACAATTATCTAGGAAATATGGTAACAAGTTTATGTATAAAATAAGGTTACTAAATTCCTACTAATTCTGTTTTAAAGCCTTAAAGAAAATGCAGTATTTCTAAACTAGTATTATGAAGAAGAGCTCAAATTATGTGAAAGTTCTTTTCCCTTGCAAAGAGATCATAATCAGTGTAGGAATCAAATGTTTAAAGGTTAAAATGTAGTTTTATGTCAAATAAGAGAAATTCTATTCCTTACCCTCTTCTTAGTGCATAAAGAACATTGACTAATACAAAGTTAAGTTCCTAACTTTCAGGTTAGGCTGGAAAAGTTCTAGCCTCTCAACTCTAGATTACTCACTGTGCCCTCTCTATAGGACTAACCAGTCCTTAAGTTCCAAACTCTAGAACAACTTGATTAAGGTTCTAGCTTGTCACCCTAGAATCATAAATTTACACCCATCAAAACTTATCTCCCTATTTTACCCTTCTCACCCACGAGATTAATGCGATTCTTACTAGTTGAGGAAAACATAACCCTCCCCGGTGATTATGAATTCACAACAAGGTTTAACATTCCAATTGGCCAGACTGTAGATGTAAATGAAGTACGAAGTATTAAATCATCACAAGTATGAAATAAGAGAAATCTTAAAATAATTCTAATCCTACACATGATTACTTCTTATCGCAAGGAAAAAGATAAGAAAACTACTCAGAATTCATGGAGATAACACAGTAAAATATGATTTATATTAAAAATTCATGTCTTCACAATAAAAAAAAAATAAAAAAATACAAAGTACTTATCTGAGACTTCTCCCCAAGTAAATCCTTTGAAGTTTCTTTGATGACTTTTTACTCTCCTTAGACACACAAAAATACACACAAAAACTCCCACTCACAACTCACACACACAAGAGAGCCTCATGCCCCCTCCTAAAATTGTTCATCACCAACCAAGTCCTCTAAAAAACCCTCTTTTCGACTAGCCAATTATTTCCTTAAATAAAGATCTTAAAATCACAAAGAGTTATTTTAACCACCTCTTCAAAATTCATTCAAATTGAATGTACAAAACCACAAACCGTTTCTGGCACATAGAAGCTAGTCTTCTAGAAGACAATTTTAATTACCTGGCGCCTATGCACCAGAACCTGACACCTAGGCGCCAGGTCACTTTGTGCTCCTTTGCTTCATTTGGCCCTATTTTGCTCAATTTTTTTCTTATTTTGCTCTTAAACTCCATTTCTTGTACCTGAAATAAAAAAACACACAAAATATATCCCATTAAAGCGCAATATCCTTAAAAATGAGCTTAAAATGTATATATAAAAATAGCACATTTAAAGGCGTGTCTATTCCCATAAACTTAAACGTTACTTGTCCTCAAGTAACTCGTCTATTTTGTGAAATTAATATTTCAACTTATGGTTGTGGGTTTCATTAAAGATTATTATATTTTTAACCCATAAATGTGATAGTGAAACTTTTAGAAAAAAATTTCAATAACTCGAGGTAGAACTTAAGTGTAAGACTATCTAGTACTTAAGTTAGGAATTCTGATTTTCTATTCAACAAAAAAATAATTATATTTTGTCAGACTTAATAATCNAATTTTATTCTGAAGATGTAGATATAATAACAGGTAATGCAGATGAGTCTCCTAGAAGCACATACTTCAAGTGGCTAGGCAATATTTTCAACTAAAGTTTAGGTGGTTTTATAATTGACGGAACTAGATTCTTATCAGCATTTTCCGTAATATTCAGCATCTCAAATCTTTTCTGAACATAACTTAATTCTTCATTTTATAATTCGTCCAAAATAACTTCATCATTATCTTCAAATAAATCTTGCTCCTCAAAATGTTCTTTAAAATCTTCATTCAACAGATGTTCACTAATTTCCATGCAAAAATATTCATTTTCTCTTTCAACTACAGACTATTTCATAGATTTTGCAATGTTAAACATCACTTCTTGATCGTTAACTCTCATAGTTAATTCTCCTTTTTGAACATCCATCATAGCTTTTCCAGAAGCTAAAAATGGTCTCCCTAAAATGATAGATATTTCTTTATCTTTCTCCATATGTAAAACAATGAAATCCATAGGAAAGCTAAATTTATCAACTTTTACTAACACATCTTCTATAACTCCCTTAGGATATGTAACTGAATGATTTGCTAACTGAAGAGTTACAGAAGTAGGTGAGACTTCTCCTAATCCTAATCATTTGAAAATTGATACGCTAATTGGATTTCTCCTAATCCTAATCTTTTAAAAATTGATAGAGGCATAAGATTAATGCTGGCTCCTAAATTACATAAAGCTCTTCCATAAAATTTTTCACCAATAGCACACGATATAGTGAAACTACCTTGATCTTTTAATTTTTTAGGAAGCTTTTTTTAAATAATTGCACTACACTCTTCGCTAAGTGCAACAGTTTTGTTATCAGTGAACTTCCTTTTCTTGTTCACAATATCTTTCATAAATTTCACATAATTGGGCATTTTGTTTAAAGCTTCTACGAAGGGAATATTTACCGTTAACTTCTGAAGAATTTCTAAAAACATGAAAAATTGTTTATTCTATTTGTGTTGCTTCAATCTTTAAGGAAACGGTGGTGGAGATTTCTCCATGGTAGTTTTCATTGGTGTAAGTGGATATTCTAATTTTGGGTATTAATGATCCTTTTCTTTTCGATATCCACTTTCTCTTTTTCAATTTTCATTTCATTATGTACTCTTGTTTCCAGTTCTTTTCCACTTCATAATCGTATCGCTTTGATTTGTTTTTTTCCTTGATCTTTAGGATTTGGTTCCGCAGTACAAGGAAATGTTCCTAATGTTTGGTTTCTAAGCGCAGTAGCAATGTGCTCTAATTGATTTTCTATATTCTTAATAGCAGTTCCTTGATTTTGTAATTGGTTTTCTTGAATTTTTAATTGGTTTCCTTGATTCTGCAATCGTTGACCCATGTTTAATATCAGCCCTTCCATAGACAACTTATTTTCCTTAATTTGAGTACTACTGTTAAATCCGGGAGGATAAGAAGGTCTATAATCAACACTTCCTTGGTTGGATGAATTTACTAATGGCTTTACTGGTTTGTTTGCCCATTGTTGATTTGTAGAAGAATTGTTATTCCAATTAAAATTTGGATGATTCTTCCAACNAAATCTCATATCCTCAATAATTTAAATAAATGACCCTAATACCACAAGCAATGCATCTATCCTTAAGGGTAGACACACTACTTACCGGTAAGGCTCGATCAAATAAATTAAAGAATTTATGACATCTCTTTAAGTTTGCAAAAAACTACTTTTTTCATATGTTGACCGACAAGTTCCCCTATTTAATACGAAATATTAAATAAGGTATATATTAAGGTGGGTTCTTAAAAGTTTCCTATAAGGACAAACCCATATAGTTATATACATATTAGATAACCAAAGTTACCTACGAAAACTCTCGATAAACGTCAGGGGATATTATCTCCTAAGAGTTCAATGAGATGGGAATTTTTTATAGATCGGACCAAAAGGTGTTAAATGGGAATGGCTTAAATTTGGAACATTTTTATGAAATCTGAAGGAAGAAGAACTAGGGGTTGCCATGGATTCTAAAGAGAAACTTGGTGACTTCTTAAGATTTTATATGGTTTGGGTTCAATTTTGTATAGTAAATATTTAAAGGGTACATCCTGCCAATTTTATTAATTAAGGATTTTTTTAAGTAAGACAGTCGCACAAATAGCCTAGAAGATGTGAGGATTTAGGTCGAGAAAAATGACAACCTCAAAATCCTAAAAGGAGTTAGAGCTTATATTGCACAATAAGATTGTGCAAACACCTAAAGATGAGTTGAGGATTTATGTCGCCCTAGACGGACAACATCAGAATTTTATGGCTTTTTATTTTATTCAAAGGAAAGATGTGCCATTGTAGATCCTCACGCTGTTGTAGATTGCTATTATGGATGGCTGCCCATGGAGTTAGTTCCAAGCTCGTCGATGAAGTAGCATTCCTAAAGTCTATGGTCCAATAGGTTTAAATGACAAGTTAAAGTTCAATCATTTTGGGGGTTAAAGTTTCTTAGATCAACACCAGTTATGATTCCACAGTTCTCTTGTTCTAACACTACTATTTTATTTAAATTCATTTAGTCCAAATGAATTTACTAAACTCAACTAAATGAGTTCCATACTTTTATTTAGACCGTGGGAAATCTCGTTAGCAACCGTAGGTTACCTCCTCCAAGGGATTGCCGGTCATCCAATAGAAACATTTTAATTTAGTTGCAATTTCTGAGTTGTCGTACATTTTGAGTGTTGTGGCTATGGATTTTAACTTGTTTTGATTTCTTAATTTTACTTTTGGTTTCAGTTTTGTGGCTATCCTAAAAGTTTCATTTTTGACATGCAGGGTGACCTTTTTTTTAACATGCAAGTTTATAAGCAGCAAACAAGAGGTATAAAAAGGTAAATAAAAGTACATTGCAATTCAATAACCTAAAAGCATAGATGTTGATTCTTTTCGTTCCTCCATCTGAAGGATTAGTACTTGTAATGCATACATATATATATATATATATATATATATATATATATCTATGAAAAATATGGTGGTGGTTGGAGAAGGAGCTTTGTAAGGGTTTCTGGAGGGATGAGGATTTGTTGGAGCTGACTGGAGTGTGGAGCTAAAGAAGTGGTCAACTAGGTCCTCTTCTTTGCTTGGTCACCTCTTTGGTGGCTATTTTCCTTGCTTGAGTTTTCCCGGGCTTGGAGCTTGAATGTGTTACTCTTCCATTGAAGCTAAAGTTATCTGCTGATTTTTTGGTTATTAAAGTGGTGTGTTTCTTTCCTGCCCACCTCTTTGGTGGCCGTCTTTTCTATGTTTGGTGTTTGCTAGGGTAAGGCATTGCTGGTTCTCTGCCTTTTAGCATTCCCGGGCTTGAAGTTTTTTTAAAGTGTTACTATTCCTTTGAAGCTGTGTTCTGTTGATTCTTGGTTACTAAGAGATGTTTCCTGGGCACCCCTTTGGTGATTATTTCCAACTGTAGTTTTGCTATTGATTTTTTGTTTCTATAGTGGTGCGGCCTAGTCACCTCTTTGGTGGGTGTTCCTCTAAGTTCGGTAGTTTCAAGGGTAGGATATGCTATTTTTCTCTTATGGCTACACCTATTGATGTGCTCACCAATGCTCAGTGAACAAAGGCCATCTATACAGGAGTAGTGGGTAAAGCCACTAACACTTTACAAGACCCTGATAAACTAGTGTTTCCCCAAGCCTTCCATGATATAGCAACTGGAAAGGGCTCTTACCCTTGTATTCATCCACTTGGATCAAAAAAGGTGAAACTGCAATTTATTTCTCTAATCTAGAAATTTCCTCCCTCTAAGAAGAAGTAAATTTCAAAGTAGTAGGCAAATTCCAATTGGGACACCCCAAAATGGGACTTGCTAAAAATTTCTTTGACTCCCTCAAGTTTATTAGGGCCTGGAGAATTGAGTTGCTTGATGGAAGACATCTTTTAATCCAACTCTTTGTGGAAGAAGATTATGTCAGGATTTTTGCTAAGCAATCCATATTGATTTCAAAGACCACTATGAAAATTCAAAAATGGATATCAGATTTTGATCAAAGAAAGGAACCTCCTATGGTACCTCTATCGTACAAGTTTCCAGGACTTCCCCTCCCCTTTTTCAAACTTAATGCTTTATTTAACATTGGCAGAGCAACTGGTACACCTCTTCAGGTGGATACCCCCACTTATAATAAAGCAATACCTACTCTAGATAGAGTCTCAATGGAAAGAGATATCACCCTTCCAAAGCTGAAGATGATTTGGATAGGATCTGAAATAGAAGGCTTCTTGCAGGAGATAGTTGCTGAGAAAAAACCTTATTATTCCCAACATTGTAAAATGTTTAGCCACACTATAGAGAGATGTTGTAGGCTCCATCCCCCTCCAAGAAGGAATTCTAATAACAATCCTAAGAAGTTTGTTCCTGCAACTTATAAATAGCTGCCAAACCTCACTGCTGAAGGAACCCCCCCCCCCCCCCACTGAATAATGTTATCACTCATCAACAGCTGCCTTACCTCATTGCTGAAGGACCCACCCTCCTATGAATACTGCTATCACATCCCCTGAGGACCCATTAGTTGATCTATCTGACTCCCCTTCCACTAGTCCAATAAGTGAATCTCCAATAATGTTTGTCAGGAAAGAAGTCAATGACATGATCATTGTTACTCCTACAACCCCCATCCTTGATTGTAAGGATGTGTGGTGTCCCACACGCAATTGTCTCTAAAAATGTACCTAGGGAAAACAACATTGATGCTATGCAACAGACATTAGAAGAGGACTGGAAAATCCAAACAGCAAGGAAAAAAAAAAAGTGACAAAAGTGCAGAAACTCCAACAAGGGTCAGCTTCAAAAAGGATAGAAGGAAAAGCAATGGTTAAGAATGGTTCCCCCTCTATAACTTCTAGAGGAAGAACTAGATCCAGCTCACAGTCATCCCTCCACCTTCCCCCACTTAATCATTAATCTCCTTTGTCGGAACATCAGGGGTGTGGCTCACCCCCTTTCTCTTAAAAGATTCTTACACCTCAATTATAAATACAAGCTTTAGTGCATAGCCATTCTTGATTCTAGGTTCATAAGCATCCTCAAAAACTCATCAAGATGTTTTCTGGTTGCTCTTACTTTGCTAATATTAATAATAAAATCTTGATTTTTTGTAGAAAAGAAATCAGGTGGCACATTCGGGTGGATCATCAGCAATTTGTTCATCTCTCATTCCTAATAAATGTCCACTTAGGCTTTACTTCTTTCATCTATGCAGGCTGTACTAAAGACGATAGAAGAGAGCTTTGGACCTGCCTTCATCATATTAGTGAACAGATGACCTCTCCCTAGTTGGTGGGTGGGGTAGGGGACTTCAATTGTATTACCTCTTCTATAGAAAAATCTGGAGGTAGGGCTCCTAACTTATCCAAACATCAATCTTGTTGGATTGTTTAACCTTGAATTTAAGGGACCTACCTTTACTTGGAAAAAGAGACACCATTGGGAAAGAGTTGATAGGTTTCTTAATGACTTTTGGTTCTCCCACTTCCTACTTACATTTGTAACCCATCTAAGCCTTGTTGGCTCTGATCATAGGCCTCTACTGATAACAATTACCTCCTTTGAACAAACCCTCTCCTCTTCCTCTTTTAGATATCTCAACATGTGCTCCACTCATCCCTCTTTTCTTAGTACTGTTTGTAACCAATGGAAAGGTGTCTCTCATCCTGAACCCCTGGTCAAACTTAGTCTGCTACAAGTAAAAACTGGGCAAGCCTTAGAAAGTGGGGTTGGGAAGCTTTTGGTGATGTTCTCACAAATGTAGTCTCAGCTCACAAATGTGGTCTCAGCTGAGAAAGAAGTAGAAAGGCTTGAATTGGGAGCTCAAAATGGGATAGTGGAGGATAAAGTACTTCTAACTGCACATAAAAACTTACTTACTGCTATTGAATGTCAGGAGTAGTTCTTGAAACAAAGGCTTCCATTAATATCTTTATAGATGGTGAGAGAAACGCCAAATTCTATCATGCATATATTAAATACAAAAGGAAGTGTAATGCAATACATTCTACTCAAAATGTTGAGGGGATTTGGCTTCATGACAACACTGAATTTGCCAGGGATGCTACTACTTATTATAAAAATTTACTGAATCAAGTCCCTACTACTAGGCCTCTAATTAACAGGCACTACTTCTCTAAAGAGTTGATCTGAACCAAAAACCATAGACTCACTAATCCTCCTAATGAAAAGGAAATCTGGGTGGAATTAAACTCCATTGACAGTTCAAAGACTGCAGGGTCTAATGGATTTAGAGCATATTTCTACAAAAAAATCCTGGAAAATTATCAAAACTGATGTTATTGCTACTGTGAACAATTTCTTCCAAGGTTACAACCTCCCTAATCATTTATGTGCTTCCAACAATGTCTCGGTATCTAAATCTGAAATTCAGAAAACTTGGGATCATTTAAGGACCATCTGCCTTACCACTGTTCTCAATAAAATCATCAACAAAATTATTGTAACAAGACTCCAACCCTACCTTGACATTCTGATCAAACATAATCAGATTGCCTTTGTCAAGAGTAGGTCCATTATTGACAACACTTTGCTGCCCAAGAACTGCTCCTAGATTTGGATAAGCCTTGCAGAGGAGGAAGTCTTATTTACAAGCTGGACATCAAGAAGGCTTATGACATCATCAATTGGGACTTTATCCCGGACATTCTCTCAGCTAGAGGATTTCAACCCGTGTTTTGCAACCTTATTCATAGATGGCTTCTTAATAATGAACACTCCATTCTTATCAATGGGCAAGC
Organism: Phalaenopsis hybrid cultivar; assembly: GCA_002079205.1. Classification (NCBI taxonomy): domain Eukaryota; kingdom Viridiplantae; phylum Streptophyta; class Magnoliopsida; order Asparagales; family Orchidaceae; genus Phalaenopsis; species Phalaenopsis hybrid cultivar. Next base: position 71,334 of record JXCR01146638.1, read on the forward strand.
TTGGGGTCCTTCACTGCTACAAGAGGCTTGTAGCAAGGGGACCCATTGTCCCTAACAATTTTAATTCTTTCAATTGACTACCTATCTAAAATTTTTGATGAATCCATTCTGACCCAAAGCTACTCTAGATACCATCACTTATCCAATATCGCCATTTCTCACCTACTGTATGTTGATGGTATCATGGTGTTCTCCAGTGCTCACAAGAATGTTGTTAAGAAAGTTTTTCAGAGCCTCCAGATGTTTCAATTACACTCAAGGATGACTTTTAGTTCTGATAAGTGCCATCTGATCTTCAAAAAAAAATCTTCCCCCAATTGTAAATAGTGGGCTTCAAATTATACTGGTTTCTCTTGTACTCAACGTCCAATCAAATATCTTGGAGTGCTCCTCCTCACTAGCAGATCAAAACAAATTAAATTTGATGAAGTCCTCAATAAGATTACTTCCTATCTCTCAGGATGGACTCAGTCCTTCCTCTCCAATGATGGTAGAATCACATTACTCAAGAGTATGCTCAAAACTTTCCCCTCCTACATCCTCCAGATGACCAATATAAGGAAAAGTACTCAACTTCAGATGGAGAAGGCTTTCAACAGGTTCTTGTGGTTAGGTCAAAGACACCAAATGCATTGGGCTTCTTGTTAGAAGGCAACTAAACCTCTTATGGCTTTGGGTATTGGTTTTAAAGGTCTGAACCAACTTCTTCAAGTTAACCTGTGTAAGATCTGGATTAAGTTCAAAGCCCAATCCTCCTTGTGGGCAAAATTCATGTGAGGTAAATAATGCAAAGATCAATGCCGTTCTCTTGCTGTTAGAAAATTAGGGGACTCTAAAATTTGGGTGAGTATACTCAAGATCAAACACATTGCTGAAGAATTATTCATACGGGACTTGGGTAAATTGAAGATTAGTTTTTGGTTTGATCAATGGTGTCCTATGGACAGGCTGACACCTTTTTCTCCTGTCCTCAATCCTCACCTTAAAGTTGTTGACTGTTGGGAGGGAAATAATTGGTCACTCCAAAAGCCCTCTACTATCCTACAGGATCCCTCAGTCAATCAAATTGCCAAAATGCATTTTGAAAAAAATAGATATGATAAACCTATTTGGAAAGCTTATGCAAAAGTATCACTAAAGCTGTTTATTCTAATCTCTATTACTGGGAGCAGGTGAATTAGGGAGATAGTGTCTGGATTAAATTTATTTCTACCTCCACGTCTTTTTTCTGCTGGAGAACCTTTCAAAAATTCTTTCAAACTGATGACATTCTCAAGCTCAAAGGATTGAGAGGCCCGTCTAATGTTGTTTGTGCTTACAAAAGGAGGAATCACTGCCTCACCTTTTCTTTGAATGCAGCTTTGCCTAGAAAGTCTGGACCCTGAATCTAAATGTCACTAATCTTAATTGGGACAGCGTCACTACCTTCTAATAGAACTAGCATGCTTTCAACTATGATCATGTCCCCTTCATAGTGGCCTGGTTCATTTGGATGACCAGAAACAATTCTAAATTTTAGAGTATTCCCTCTAATGCTGCTAAGGTGGTCAAAAAATGTGTAGTTTACCTAAACAAGCTGATAAAGTATAAAAGATTCCCCAATATTTCCAATTTCTACCCTACTGAGAATGTAACTCCTCTTAAAATTTCTAAGGTTTTTTGAAAACCTCCAATGTCTCACACTATTAAGATCAATATAGATGGAATCTTCATTGAAAAGGGTGCTGGTGTGGGAGGAATTTTAAAAAACCACCTTGGTCAATGTCTATTATACTTCTATACCCTAGTTTTTGCTACTGATGTTATTGAGACTGAACTAATTGATGTGTATTGGGCATTAAAACTGGCTACAAAGATAAGATGGAATCACATATGGGTGGAGATGTATTCTACTATGGTGATTAAACTCCTACACTCTGAGGAACTGCCTCCCTGTCATCACTCACATTGGATACAATAGATCAAAATGCTCACCTGCCAACTTAGCGTCAATTTTACCTTTATCTAAAGGGATGGCAACAAACCTGCACATTATTTAGCTAGAAATGGTCTCAGCTCCAATATTGTTTCTATCTCTGCCTCCCCCCTCCTCCACTACTTTTTCTACTGCATGGAGATCTGATAAATGTCCCCCATTTTAGAATTGCTGACAACAACACACTCAGGAGATAACTATTTTTTGCTGAAGATTTCTTACTCTTATTTTTTGGGTCTCTTTTTAGACTGTTGGCCATTGTTATTTTGAGGCCTTCACTTTTTTCCTCCCTCTTCTTTTTCTTACACTAGCTGTATTATTTTTTGTTGGGTTGTGTTACAATAAGATTGTTTTGTTGGGGTACTCTCTACGCCCCCTTTTTTGTAATCCTTCTTAAGCTAACATGTTGGGAGCCATGAGCAGCTCCTTTTTTCCTATATATATATATATATATATATTGTAAAAGGAGACAGAGGCCCCTAATTTATTAATCATAAAAAAGATAGTACAAGAGAAGGGACAACAGGAGTCCCTTCCCAAAGTTTAATCAGAAAAAACTCTAATGAAAGGTAGAGCCACAAGGTCTCCTCTCAGCAATAATTCTAAATGGGGGTTAGGAGAAATGCCAACCCAAGGGAGCTCAGAGTGTAGGCCAACATTTGCTAACTAATGGGCTTGTCTATTTCCTTCTCTCAATATATGGGAGAAGGAGATGCTAATTCCCTCACTTAAGGAGTGAATACATTTGATCCATTGCAGCAGGTACCATGGAGTAGGTGTCTTCCCTTCAATGATATCAATTAGAACCCTGGAATCTGATTCTATATCCAGAGTTTCAGCCTCCAGGGAATCCATAGCTCTTACAGGAGAATGGAAGTAGAGTAAACACTTCCCTTTGTCACTTATGAACCCCTCCTATTCCAGCATAAGGAGTAAAAAAAATTCCATCAGTATTAAGTTTAATTCCACCCTTAGGGGGAAAAGCCCACTGAATAAGTGCATGCTTAATTTTTCTGGGTAGACAGTAGGAAGTGTTGTGAAGGATTTCACGAAGCTTCCTATGACAATACAATTTCTGCAAGTAGCTGAGGCAGTTAGTAGCAATGGTAACAGCTTCCACATTGGTGTCTTCATATTTTAGCTTATTTCTAGCCATCTATATGAACCAGGCTGTGATACAAGGAATAGGGGGTAATTCTTGGGCCTACCAATCCTTCCAGCTAAGAGAAAAATCACTCCAAGACAGCTGAACAGTATCTAACTTCAATTTGCGCATCAAACAGTTCTAAACTTTCTGAACAGTGGTACAGTGAAAAAATAAATGTTGAATAGTTTATTCTTGGGATTTACAAAACCCACATCTAGAAGGGCCTCTCAAACCTTTTAACTTCAGTATCTCATCTGTGTGAAGAAAGCCAAGAATTAATCTCCAAGAGAAAAATGACATAGAATGGGAAAGGAATTTATTCCACACACAGTTGCCCCAATTGACTTCATGTTGTGGAAAACAGAAGTTAGATATGGAAGCTGATAGAGACTGGGACACCTTCTTTTTCACAATCAATTTATCTTTACTTTCTCTATCAATGTTGCATTTCAAGACTTTCTTTAGGATTATGTTATCCAGTATGTTCTGTAGAGCTTGCTGATTCCACTCACCATTGAGCCATAACTCAGCCACCTGAGTTGAAGGATTAAAGTGAGAAGAAGATGAGCGGTTGATTAAGCCCTCCCCAGTCCAATTATCTAACCAAATATTAAGCTTACCCTCTCCCAATTTCCAAATAAATAAGTTTTCAACCTGTGTCCTTACCTTAAGCATATTAGTCTAGGCCCTGGAATCACATAGACTTTTAGTGACAAGGGAAGGATGCATTTCTCTGCAGTATTTTCCCTTCAATAATTTAGCCCAAAGAGAACTTTGAGCACTAAACATAATCCAAAGCTTACAGAAGTTGATTTGAGAGATTTGTTGGATACTTTTGAACCCCAGCCCACCAGCTCTAGTACTTCCACAAAGTTTTTGCCACCTGGTCCAATGCATTTGTTTCCTCTGACCTGACCACAGAAATCTTTTAAACATTCTTTCAGAGTAAATTGGGTGGATTTCTTCATTACAGAAGCCTGAGAGATATAGGATGGAAGAGCTTTCAAGACAGTTTTGAGAAGAGTAACTCTACCCCCATTGGAAAGGAAGGAGTTAGCCCAACAGTTCAGCTTGTTCTGAATTTTGGTGACACACTCATCAAATTGAACTTGCCTTGTTCTCCCCTTCAATAGAAAAGTACCCAGGTATTTTAAAGGCAAAGACCTGGAATTGAATCCATTGAGGTCTGCAATCCAGTGTTTGATTTTAGGCTTAACTCTTTTGTTGAACACCAATTGGCATTTCTTTGTGTGAATTGCATACCAGAACATTCCTGAAACTTCTTCAGTCATTGAAAAACCAATTTAACAGCTGGCTTAGTTGCTTTAGCAAAGATAATAACATCATTAGCAAATGATAAATGATTAACAGCAAGGTTAGATCTATGACTGTAGAGTGTGTGAGGGGATGAAACCATAAGTTGATTCAAGAGTCTACAGAGGTAATAAAAAATAATAATGAATATAGTAGGAGATAAGGGGTCACCTTGCTTGATTCCTCTAGATGAAGAGAAGAAACCATCAGATTTACCATTTATGAACACTGATTGAGATTTGTTTCTTAGCCATCTGTGTATCAGCAAGATAAAATGATGAGAAAATCCCTTAGCATATAGCACTTCCTTAATGAACTCCCAGTTAATGGTATCATAAGTCGTTCTAATGTCCAATTTAAATATTAGGTTCCCACCTCTGTAATGCTTATCCAGATCCATCACTAATTCTTAAGCCAACAGAACATTCTCCACTATGCTTCTCCCTTTTATGAAAGCTGGCTGATTCTAACTAATAAGCTAGGGTAGGTGGGGTTGGAGTCTGTTAAAGATCACCTTACTAATAATTTTAGAGAGCACATTGATAAGGTTGATAGACCTGAAATGATCCCAAAAGAATGCAGAAAAATTTTTGGGAATTAGAGTTATAGTTGAGCCTTTAAAGTAGTTGGGAAAATCCAAACCTCTAAAGAAACCTTGAACAACCTTAATAATGTCATCTTTGATGATCCTCTAGGATTTCTTATAGAAATCAGCTAAAAAGCTATTCGGACCTGCCACTTTGGAGCTATCAATGGAAGCCAAGGCAAACCAAATTTCCTCTTCCCCGGGAATTGAAGCCAGGTCCAGCCCCCTAATATAGTTCTTATCCATGCAAAACAATCCCTGCTGAATAGGGAGCCTAAAAACTGGAGGTTGGTGAAAAAGTGTTTGGTAGTAATTGACAACACTGGTAGCAATCAGGACTTCAAAATGGAGCCACTGTCTAGCAGTATCCTTAATCTTATTTATAGTATTACACTTTCTTCTATAATTTATACAAACATAAAAATATTTTGAGTTTCTATCCCCTTCACAAAATTTGGTCTTTACAGCTTTTTGGGCATAAAACTCCTCCTGCTTGCAGATGGAATTCATTAAATTTTCATTTGCTAGCTTGAAATCCTTCTCCAAGTCTGGGTTGGCCTCTAAGCTAGCTTCCAAATAAGCAACTTGCTTTTCAGCCTCCAACACTTTCATGTTCATGTCTCCCACTGTATTCCTATTCTAGTTTGATAAGTGTTTTCCTAACTTCTTTGGCAGTTGCCATAGCTTAATCAGACGGTTAGAGTGATGACAATCCCTCCAAACCATAGTGACCTGATTAAGAAACTTTTAATGAGAAGACCACATATTAAGGTATCTAAAGCTTGACTTGTGCTTGGCATTAGATGCAGAAATAGTCAAAAGCAGTGGTCTATGATCTGAGCCTGTCATGATGAGATGTTGCACTGAAGTGTGTAGGAACTCACTATGCCAAAGGGAATTCACAAAAATTATATCTAACCATTCCCAAAGAAGACCCCTTCTCCTGGTAAACCTTAGGCCAGAAAAACCCAAGTCATAAAGACCAGCCAAGTTGCTTTTATCATTAAAGTAATTCATCTAGTTAATATCAGGAGGGTTGCCTCCCAACTTTTTAGAAGGGACATAAATAGAGTTAAAGTCCCCACCAACCATCCAAAAAGAGTTGCAATAGCTGTTTAAAGCTAGTAAACTATCCTAAAGCTCCTTTCTAGCACTTGGAGAGCACCCAACATAAACAAAAGTTGTCAGACCTTCCTGACCCCCAAATTGAAACTTAATATGGAGGAATTGTTGGTGATCCCACAAGATGCTGCAAGACACCTCCTTCCTATGTAACACCCAAATTTTGTTATTCTTATAAGAGAGATGTAAAAAATCAGGGAAATTATTAACAACTCTCTAGGAGTTTTTAGAGACCATTGGCTCCAAAATAGCCATCAGCAAAAATTTATACATCATATTCAAGGCCATAAGTCTGTTAAGGAATTTAGGACGTGCCAATTTCCTAACATTCCAGCAAAGAGTATTCATAATCCAATAGATATTGATTTACCCCTCATTCTAGCTTTAGCCATATCCTCCTTAATTTTTATATGGGATTTTCTATCCCTGAGGGTGTAAGTTCCCTCCTTAACAGTATCCAATACCTGGAGGCCCTTCTTCTTTTTTCTATATTTTTGGACAAGACATTCATCATCCAGTGTTGTCTGCAAAGCCTCAATTATTTTAGTATCAATAGGATGATCCCTAAGGATCACCTCTTCCCCTTCATTCTGATTTGTTTGGACCATAGGAGTATCTATTTCGTTTTCAGTTTCAGCACTCGTACAATCTTTATTTATTACTTCTGTGATAATCAGGTTGATAATTAGAGGCTCTGCTTCTGTATTGGCATTGCTACAAGGACTGTTATCATCCTGCTAGTCTTCAATTCCATTATCAGTTACTTGGACTAGATTAGTGCCTTGAGGGCTAGCATCCACAATGACCTTGGTGATATGATGATTTACTGGATTATCATTTTCCTCTTCTCTTAGATGCTGACCCAGGGGTTCCATAGAGAAAGGGTCAGCCTCCTTAGGGACCCAACCAATAGACCTTCTAAGATGAGGATGGAGTTTATAACATTTGTTATCAGTATACCCAAACATGCTGCAGTGGAAACAATAGTAAGGCTTCTGTTCAACAACTATCTTTTGCGAATAGCCATTGTGCTCAGTCCCCAGCCAAATTTCCTCAACAGCAGGGAGGGTGATGTCCCTTTCTACTAAGTTTTCGGCAACTGAAGTTCTGGAAAGGTTGTAAGTAGGAACATCCAATTTGAGAGGTTTACCCAAGGCTTGGCCAATATTAAACAAAACTTTATGGTTGAAGAAATGTAGCTTTAACCCTGGAAGTTTGAACCAAATAGGAACTACAGGGAGTAGATATAAGTAATAATATGATAACAAAAGAATACAAGCTATATATATAGATAACATAAGTAGATATACAGAGAATCTATAGTGAATACAAAAGAATACAAGATTTATATATAGTAAAAATAGCTACTTATGGCTCCTTATATGTTGATAATAACAAAATAATACAAAAAAGGAGAAGGGAAAAAGGATCACCACTAATTACGAAAGATAACCTAAGATCAAAGGGGTTCCTCATTTCACAAAAACACAACAATCAAGCTCATGGTGTAGTTATAAGTCTAAGGTGTGGGACATGTAGTTTTTCCCCCAGAAGAAAGAAGGAACGAGATGAGGGAGGAGTGGTAAACACAGAAACCATCTGAGATTCATCTCCATCAATGGCTAAGAAGTTGGCAGGTCTATTGCCTTCTTTGTAAATAAAGGAAAAACAAACCCTCATCTCCATGGTTAGTTGTTGCATCTGAGTTATCCACTGCTGAATGTGTCAAGGGGAGTTGATTTTCCTTTCATGTGATCAACTATCTAAGAAGAATCCACCTCAGCTTGTAAGGGAGTCCGCCTATTCAGAAGAGCCATCTTAAGAGCCCAATATAAAGCAGCAGTCTCAGCTTCTATGGCATCTTACCTTGATTGGGGATTTAAAATAAAGCCTGCAGTTGTCTTTATGATCTCTGAAGACCCCTCCAATGCCAGCTTTTTTTGGGGAAAAACTACTATCAATGTTGACTTTAATAAAAGGATACAAAGATTTTTGCTAACAACTTTGATTATCTTGTAATTTTTCTATTCAACTGTTTTGCAAATCTATAAGATGTTAGGAAAGTTTTTCCATTGGATTAGTTTCCTGATATAAGCCAGGTAGTTGGCCACCACCTTGTCAGTGGTAACATCAATATCATCACGTTTTGCCTTATATCTGACAGCCGAAAAGAACCAAGCAGTAATAAAGGGGATGGGACCAAGCTTCAGCCTATGTCAGTCAATCAAGCATTCACCTAAATTAGTCCATCCCAGATTGATGGTGTTGATATGAAAATGTGGTTGCGGATTTCCACACATTCTTTGAGAAATCATAGGTGAAGAAAAGATGGCTAGTAGACTTCATATCCTTTCTGCATAGTTGACACTTAAAGGGACCCTTCAGCCCTTTTAGCTTCAGTATTTCATCAGTTGGGATTAGATCATTTAACACTCTCCAAGAGAAGAACCACATGGAAGGAGATAAAAATTTGTTCCACAAGTATTCACTCCAAGGAATCTTACCCCAATGATACAGCTTGTTATATATAGTTTTAGAGATGCTTTGGTTGGAGTTGGGAATTAAGACAACTTTGTCTTTCCTGTTTCTGTCAAACTGGATTTTGGCGACCATCCTAACTGAGTGATCATTCAGCATTGTGTGAAGTAGCTCGTCAGACCAGAATTGCTTAATACAGTAGTCCTTTACCAACAGATTATTAAAATGAATATCATCTAAAAGTTCTATGAAGTTTGTTGGGCACCATTTATCCAGCCAAAAATTGATATTCCCTTGACCTTTCTCCCAAATGTAGAGTTGTTCTGTAGTTTCCCTCACTTTTAGCATTTGGCTCCAAATTCTGGAATCCCCTAACTTTCTAGAAAATATGTTTGGATGCATAGTTTTGTAGTATTTAGCATGCAAAAATTCTGCAATATATTATCTTTTTGTTTGAATTTTAACCACAGTCCACACATGCTGATATTCTGTAATTGCTGAAGTCCCTTGAAGCCTGGTCCACCAAAATGTAAGGATTTTTCCACCTTCTGCCAACTTGCCCAAATCATTTGCTTTCTTTGTACAGTCCAAAGAAATCTATTGAATGCTCTCTCCAATAGTAGCTGGGTACTTCTCTTCATTACCTCCACTTGTAGAATGTACATGGAAAGGAGGTGAGGATGCTCTTCAAAAGAGTTACCCTGCCCCCATTAGAAATGAAAGGGTTAGTCCAACATTGAAGTGTGGAGTTGATCATATTCACTTCCTTATCAAATTGTATTTGTTTGGTTCTTCCATTATTTAAATAAACCCCAAGGAATTTGAAAGGAGTAGTCATGGAGGTGAAACCAGTGAGTTTAAGAGTCCAATGTCTATAGGATGTGGAGATTTTTTACTGAAAAGAACTTGGCATTTTTCCTTATTTAACTTAAGTCCTTATGTGTGTTGAAATTTCTATAAATACTAATGTAGAGTATTAACAGCTGCCTTATTAGCTCTAGGGAAAATTAGGATGTCATCTACATAAATTAAATGGTTAATATCCACTTTAGATCTGTTATGGTTTTTTTATGTTGTAGCTCTTTGTTTGGCAAGGTCTGTCAATCAGTTTGTACAAGTAATCCTGTGCAAGTATTAATATGGTTGAGGAGATGGGGTTTACTTGTTTCAAACCCCTAGTGGCCGTGAAAAACCATGAGCATTACCATTGATCAACACTGAGTTTGCATTACCCTCAAGCCATCTTTTGATAATCTGGAAGGAATCTATAGAGAAACCCCTTGCCCTCAAGATCTCTATGATGAACTCCCAGTTAACCATGTCATAAGTCTTTTTTAAGTCTAGCTTATATATCATATTGCCCCCCTCCTACATGGTTTCTTTAAATCCAATAGTAATTCTTGAGCTAGTAACACATTATGTCTAATGCTTCTCCCTTTCACAAAAGCTGCTTGCTTTGGGCTGATCAGATGATGTAGTAGAGGTTGAAGTCTATTAACTAGGATTTTGCTGATAATCTTGCTGATCACATTAGTTAGGCTAATAGTTCTGAATTGGTTCCATTCTTCTTTTAGGAAAGCATTAGGGATAAACACAATGGTGGTTGCACTGAAATAGTTTGGTAGTGGATGACCCTAGAAAAAGAACTGTATTTCCTTAATAACATCTTCATTAATGACCTCCCAAGCCTTTTGATAGAAGTCAGCTGTGAAGCCATCAGGGCCAGCAGATTTGGCACTATCAATGGATAATAGAGCCTATTTAATTTCCTCCTTCTTTGAAAATTCAGCGAGATTCAAACCAGTTGTGAAATCTTGATCAGAGCTAAACAAATTGGTATCAATCTACTCCCTTTCAGTATGTTTGCAATGTATAAGTTCTTGGCAGTATGCCACAACACTATCAGCAATCCCTGCCTCATCTCTAATCCAGTTTCCATGATTTTCATTGATTGGGCGGATTTTATTACACTTCCTTTCATACTTTATGCAGGCATGATAATACTTATTGTTTCTGTCCCCATCAGTAAATTTGGTTTTAGAAGCCTTCTCTTTTAGAAATTGTTCCTGCCAATCAACAGTAGTTAAGAGCTTCTCATTGGCCTCCAAAAGGGAGGCCTCATCCATCTTTCCAATGCTATGGTCCTTCTCCATTTGCTTCAAATCCTTCTCAGACTTCTCCACTTTATTCAGATGGTTCCCAAAAGAGTTCCAGTTCTAGTGATTTAAAGCCTTTCAACCTTTTTTTGCAGATTCCAAAGTTGGATTAAAGGGTTGGGGTGATCACAGTCCCTCCAATGCTCTTTTACATTCTGTATGAAGTCCTTATGATTGGACCATACATTCAAGTACCTGAAGGAATGCCTGAAGTTTTGTTCATTTGCAGAGATGGTGATCAACATGGATTTGTGGTCAGATCCTGTTAGGCTAAGATGAGTTATGGTGGTCTGCAGAAAGTTCTGAATTTAGCTATCATTTGCTAGCATTCTATCCAATCTTTCCCAAATTCTCCCCCTTATCCAAGTAAAATCAGGACCATTGTATCTCAAATAAAAAGACCAGCATTATAAATATTATCATTGAATTCAGTCATTGTAGATATGCATGGAGTTATCCACCCAGTTTCTCAGCAATAGATGTTGAAGTCACCCCCTACTATCCAAACATTGTTTGTTTGACTTTTGATGTTGTGTAATTCTTTCCACAGTTCTTGCCTTGCTGATTTTGAGTAACCTGCATACACAAAAGTAGCACAGCCTGCCATGTCAACCATATTGAAAGGCAAATGCATAAATTGGGGATGGTTCAGCTGGACAGTGCATTCCATTTCAGTTCTGCATAATATCCAGATTTAATTATTCAGATTAGAAAATAAAGAATAACCAGGGAAATATTTTGTATATTTTTGAGGATTGTGATGAACCATATGTTCCAAAATAGCCATACACCAAAATTTGTACTTTTTATTTAAATATATAAGTCTTTTTATAGAGAGGGGGTGAGCAATCCCCCTTATATTCCAACATAGCAAGTTAATCATGTTGATGGGGTGGATGAAGGGAGGGTTGGGATCTGGATCTGGTCCTTCCTCTTATTGGTTGGATGTTGGATTTGATGTGAGCATTCTAGCCTTCCATGGTGTTTGCTGTAAGATCTTCCAAATGCTTCTTTTCTTCTAACTTTGATTTGCTTTTCTTCTTTGCCTTCAGAATTTTCTAATCTGTTTCCATCAGGTGGTTCATATCTAACAGCATCTTATCAGATGGTTTTTGGCCTCCATAATCTCCCTTTCAAGTGCTGATCCAGTGGCTTAGGTAGGAGAATCCATACTTCCTTCTCCAAAATCAAGACGAGGAGAGGGAGCAGCATTTCCTCCCTCGTCCAAAGTAAGAACAATTAAAGGAGCAGTATTTTAAGTTCTCATAGATGTTCCCATTTGTAAGTTCTGGTGATTGAATGGGGGGTTTTCTGCCTCAGCAGCTGTGAGTTGATGTGTATCTTTTCCTCCAGAATTCAATTCATTTTCTCCTTCTGTAGGAGGGATGTGCCTCCTTTCAACATTTAGGAGGGAAGATTCCTTAGGGGAGTTATTTTAGTTCCTTTTAGTGGGGGGATGTAGCCTGTAGAACCTTTCAACAATATGTCCAAACATCTTACAATGTTGGCAATAATAAGGATGTTGCTCTATAACAACCTCCTACCAAAACCCATTAATATCATCTCCAATCCAAACTCTTTTCATCTCTGAAAGGGTTATATTCCTCTCTATTAGGATTCTTGCAATTGCTGGCCTAGCTTTATTATAAGTAGAAGCATCCACCTTTAAGGGCATTCCAATTGCATATCCTATGTTAAATAGGGCATTCAGACTGAAAATATGAGTGGTAGACCTGGCAATTTGAACCAAATGGGAACCACAGGTGGCTCCTTGTTAGGGTCAAAATCAGGAGTCCATTTTAGTATTTTCATATAAGTTCCAGGAAATATTATGGATTGCTTGGCAAACACCCTAAAATAATACTCTTCCGTGGTGAGTTGTAAGTTGTATTAGGAGGTGTCTTCCATCAAGTAATCCAAGTTTCCATGCTCCAATAAAGTGAAGGGATTCAAAGTAGTTCCTAATCAGCTCCATTTTAGGATGTCCCAAACTAAACTTCCTAATGAGGGTGAACTGTACTTCCCTATTGAGTTCAGTGATTTCAAGTGTAGAAAAGAAAACAGCAGGCTCCCCATCCTTGAGTACCATAGGGTGAATGCAAGGGGAGGAACCCTTACCAGTAGCTATATCATGGAAGGCTTGTATGAAAACTAGTTTATCCGGGTCTTGCATGATATCATTGGCTTTTCCAACCACCCCAGCAAAAGTGGCTCTTGTCCATTATGCATTCATTTCTAAGTCAATAGGAAGAGCCATTTGATAGTACCCATGCCAAAGCAGAGTTCCACTACCTCAGGCTCCAATGAAATAATAATTTTTGGAAAACCTTGAAACCCGGGAAGGAGGAAACACAAAAGCTGACCTCCAAAGTAGAAACCAAGCTGCAAGTACACCCCTTACGATCACCACTAACTCACTATACACCTCTAACTAGCACTAAGGAATTGTCGTCTCCCTAGAAATCCTATTAGAGCCCCAGCTGCCACCATCTCTCTCATATATATATATATAAATATATATATATATATATAAGGTTTTGGCAAAATGGTTGATTTCTATCCTCTTGGTGGTTCTTTTCTGCACTTTCTTGGTCATTCTTTTTGGTTTTAGTGTTTTTGTGTCCTTAGGTTTGTTGTTAGCTAAGTTTCCTTAGTGTTTCCCTCTTCCCGGGTGAGTGGTTTTTTTTTAATTTTAATGTTCCATTAGCGATTTGGTCCTTCCTACTGAGGAATCTCTTTGTGTTCTAGAGTTTTACCTTTTCTCTGATGGCTACTTTGAATGCTTTAGATATGGCCACTAATATACAGTGGGCAAAACCTATATTTGATGATATAGTGGGTAAGGGGTTTGATACATTGAAGAACTATGATGACTTGGCTTTTCCTCAATCATTCCATGAGGGCTCTGACCCTATATTCAAGCCAATTAGCAGAGAAGGAGGAAGGTTAACTATTTTCTATATGGAGCATGATATTCAAGGACTGACTGATTGATGCATGTATACATTGGTTGCCAAATTTCAACTTGTCCATCCAAAGATGGAAGCCTTTTGCAAATTTTTTGACAGCTTAAAGTTGAAGGGGGCTTGGAGAGTGGGTTTACTGGATGGTAGACATATTCTAATCAATATTTCTCAGGAAGAGGGTTATGCCAGGCTATTCTCTAAAGAAACGCTAAAAATTGAAGGGGTGTCTGTGAAGCTCCTTAAGTGGTCACTTGATTTTAACCCTAGTAAAGAACTCCCTATAGTACCTATTTGGTTTAAACGCCCTAGTTTAAAGTTGCACTTCTTCAATCACAAAGTGTTATTCAATATTGCTAAAGCATTGGGAAGACCTTTAAAATTTGATGTTCCTACATTCAATATATCTAGACCTTCAGAAGCAAGAATAATGATAGAGAGAGATATTACCCTTCCTACAGTGGAGGAGATTTGGTTGGGAACTGAACACAATGGTAATTGGCAGAGAGTTATTGCTGAACAAAGGCCTTGTTATTATCACCATTGTAATATGTTTGGACACACTGATGATAGGTGTTTCAGGTTGCATCTTAGATTAATAAAAGGGCCAATTGATGTCCCTACGGAGTCTGAGATCTTGGTAACTAAAAGTGAGGCCCAAAAAGTCAGAGATACTGACCATGTTCTCCAAAAGAATGTTGGTTTTAGTGCTAGTGGTTCTTACACTTTAGTTACTGATGGGGAGGGGTTGGGTATTCCCCCCTGCCATGGGGTGGAAATTGCTACTTTTATTCCTACAGTTAGTAGGGAGGCCACAGGACTGGTTGGGGAAGGTGAGGAGGTTAGTACCAGCAATGTTTTGTCTGGCCAACCAGGTGCTGCTATTCTATTCGGGGCTTTTCTCTAGATTGAATGGCCATCCAACAATTAAACATTTCTTTGGAAGAGGAATGGAAATTGTAAAAGTCTAAAAAGAAGAAGAAAGGAGCTATGGTGTTAAAAAATCTTATGGAGGGTAGTATGAATTTGGTTGAGGGGTCTTCTCAGCAGGGACTCTTGACTTCTCAGGTTAGAACTAGAAGGATGGGGAAATCCACTTTCTTTTGATGATGAACTTCTTGTACTGGAATGTTTGGGGGTTGGCTCATCCTAGATCCTTTAACAGACTCCTTGCTCTTAATAAGAAGTACAAGTTTTGGATTATTGCCATTTTGGAGCCTATGGTCTCCTAGCATCAACATAGAATCTTAAAGAAATTCCATGGGTTTCATTTCTTCTCTAACTTAATAATAAAATATGGATTCTATATGAAAAGGAAGTTGTTTGCATTGTTTTAAAGGACAATGCATAGTTCCTTCATCTGAATATCACTCTTGGGGGTAGCTGTGGTCAGGACACTTTTATCTATGTTGGGAGCTCTTCTTTGGCTAGACAGGAGCTGTAGTTTCACCTCAATGATATTAGTAGATCTTTGACCTCCTTCTGGTTAGTTGGAGGGGATTTTAACTGCCTTTCTTCCCCTACTAAAAAACTTGGGGGTAGGGCTCCTGATCATAACCTTATTAATAGCTTTAATGACAACATTCATTCACCTAGATTATTTAATTTGGGATTTTTTGGCCCAAACTTTACCTGGAGAAGAGGCAATAATTGGGAAAGACTTGACAAAATTTTGGTTGATGATAATTTGCTCAAGGAATTCCTTCATACTTCTATTCAACATCTTACTATGACCTGTTCTGACCATAGACCCTTCTAATCACCATCTTAGCATCTCCAACCATGAGTAAATCTTCTTTTAGGTTTCTTAATATGTGGCCTTCATAATGTGATCTCCTTCAGCAGGTTCCTCAGGTCTAGAAGGATTGTGTTAATCACAATCCTTGGGTTAAACTTTGGAAACTTAAAAAGAAACTAGGTAACCATCTTCCTTAGTAGAATTGGAAGACTTCTGGGAATATAGTTGTCAGGGTGCAGGAAGCTAAAAGAGAGGTGGCACAGTAGGAAGCACTACAAGAAGATCATCCTGAGGTTAGTAATAATTATTTTTTTGCTAATGATAAGTTGGTGAATACCATTGCCATGTAGGAGGAGTTTTATGCCCACAAAGTTGTCATTAATAAGTTATGTGAGGGAGACAGAAACTCTAAGTTCTACCATGCTTGTATTAATTATAGAGGAAAGTACAATACTATTTACAAAATTTAGGACTAGTGGCAGGTGGAAGTATACTGCTGAGTGTATTGCTTCTAGTGGTGTTAATTACTTTCAGGGAATCATTACTCAACCTCAGACTTCCAGAATTCCTTTTCAACAGGAGCTTTTCAGGGAGCATCTAGATTATACAAAGACATTGGATATGGCCTTTGTGCCACATGAGATAGAGATTTGGAATGCTTTAGCTTCTATTGACAGCTTTAAAGTTGTTAGACTAGATGGCTACATAGATGATTTCCATAAGAAGGCTTGGAACATTGTTAAGTTTGATGTAGTTGAGGCCATCCAAAGTTTCTTCAAGGGTGTTGATCGCCCAACTTATTTTAATTTCTCTACCATCACTATGATACCTAAATATAAAGATAAATTCAAATGGGAACACTTTAGACCTATTAGCCTAACTAATTTCTTGTCTAAAATCATTAGTAAGGTGATAGCAGCTAGAATTCAGCCTCATCTCTCTCATCTCATCAATTATAACCAATCAGCATTTATTCAAGATAGAAGTATTTTGGATAATGTGTTGCTGGTAGAGGAATTGGTACTTGACTTGGATAAACAGTGTAGAGGGGGTAATGTGATCTATAAGCTGGATATTAAAAAAGCCTATGACACTATACATTGGGGCTTCATTGAGGAGGTGCTTGCTGCTAGAGGCTTTTTACCTTCAGCCATCTCTCTAATTAACAGATATCTTGCCAAAAACTATTAATCAATTTTTATTAGTGGTTGCTCCCATGGGTTTTTCAGTGCTTTTAGAGGTATAAAACAAGGAGATCATCTATCTCCCTATATTTTTATCCTTTCTTTTGATTATCTTTCAAAGCTTCTTAATCAAATGGCTTTCAGGGCTCCCCATACATTGTATAGACATAAATCTAATATGATTATCAATCATTTAGCTTTTGTTGATGATGTTATCCTTTTTCTCCAAAGCTACTAAAACTGCAACTAAATTGTTTCTTCAATGCTTAGAGACTTTTCAATCTAGTTCTGGTATGCAATCCAATTCCCGTAAATCTTTGGTGGTGTTCAGCAAAAAGGTTAAAGTTGAGGTTAAGCACTAGATAGTAGACATTACTGGCTTCAGTACCAAGTCCCTCCCTCTGAAATACTTGGGTACACATCTCCTTAAAGGGAGAAATAAGCAAATCCAATTTGATCACAATGTGGAGAAGGTTCAGGATAGGCTAAATTGTTGGGTGAACTCCTTTCTTTCAAATGGTGGTAGAATTACACTCTTAAAAAGTGTTCTGGCAACCCTCCTCTCTTATCTATCCCAGATGGCTTTCATGAAGAAGTCCACTCAGGTCAGTCTTGAAAAGATTTTCAATAGATTCTCGTGGGCTGGTATGAGGAAATAAACCCATTTGGTCAGTTGGCAGAAAATCTGTCAGGCTACTAAAGCTGGGGGCTTGGGTTTTAAAAGCTTTCAGTAAATTTTCTACATTAATTTTTGTAAGATTTGGATGAGTTCTAGAGCTCAATCTTCACTTTGGGCTAAATAAATTTTGGGTAAATACTGTAAGGATCAACATTCTACACTGGTGCAAAGAAAATTGGGAGATTCTAGAATATGGACCAATATGTTGAAGGTGAGAGCTGAGGCTGAAAATCTCTTCATTTGGAAAGTGGGGGAAGGCAGTATTAGCTTATAGTTGGATAATTGAACTTTTGAACACAAATTGGCTTCTAAGGTCCCTTTTGTTAATGTTGAATCCTTACAAGTAAAGAATTACTTGGAGGAGGATTGCTGGAATATTCAGAAGCTGCAGTTCTTGGTAGACCTTTCCTTGGTTAACAATATTCTGAAAATTCCTATTGTTCATGCTAAGAAGGATAGATTGGTTATTAAAAAGAGTCTTTCCCAATCTGTGACTTCATCTCTTATGCAGCATTGTTTTCCTCAGTAGGATGTCTGTTGGGGATCAAAGATTTGGTGTAACCTTCTTTCCCCTCTATGTCCTTTTTCTATTGGAGGTTGTTCCATAAGCTGCTACCCCTTGATGATATCCTTAAATTGAAAGGTCTAAGGGGACCTTCTTCATGTGTTCTATGCAAGTAAGAGGAGTCTTTGCATCATGTGTTTTTTAAATGTGCGGTGGTTCAACAAGTTTGGAGGAGCATTTTGAGGACGATAAGGATATCTACCCTATAGTTGTCTTGGGAGACTTTTTTCCAATGTTGGATGGATTGGCTGGATTGTCATGTATTTGTGGTGCCTTGAATTTTTACTTGGTTTGTATGGATGGCCAAAAATAGTATCAAATTTGAGGAGGCTAAGCTTGAGGTGAATTAGATTGCTCATAACTGCTTTGTCTATATCCAAAAATTGTCTAAGTACAAGAAGTTCTCTGATATTTTGACTTATCCTGCTATGTGTGCTCCTAAACTTCCTAAATTTTCTTTAGTCTATTGGCAACCTCAACTTTCAGAGTGGATGAAAGTTAATGTTGATGGTAGTTACCTTGCTACTCATGCTGGTATTGGGGGGGGGGGATTTTCAGAGACAACTATGAAGCATGCCTTTTGTTCTTTCATTCTCCAGTTATGGCTGAGGACCCATAGGAAGCAAAAGCACAAGCCATTCTCTGGGTCATATCCCTTATAAGAAAGTGGGGTAGAAGGAAGCTTTAGCTTGAATCTGATTCCCTTTTCCTTATCATTATTTTGAATGGACTCTTGAGTAGTTCTTGGAACCTAGTTTATTGGTCTACTAACATCAACCATATGAGTATGGGTTTGAGTATTAGATTTTCCCATATTCCTAGGGAAGGGAATCAACAAGTAAATTGGTTGGCAAGAGTTGGGTTGCATTCTGAAAAAGCTCTTCTCAGCAATAGGGTGTGTCAAGATCTAGAGTTTCTTTTGAGAGAAGATTGTTTGTCTCTCCCTTTTGTAAGAACTTCTCTTAGCTAGTTGGTCTTTGTGTGGGATCCCATTTTGCTAGGATCTCCATAGTTTTTTGTAGCTTTGTAGTTCTACCTTTAATGAAATTTGGAGTTGTCCCAGCTCCTTTACAAAATATATATGTGTGTTTGTGTCTATATATATATATA
>JXCR01146638.1:90613-104605 GCA_002079205.1 Phalaenopsis hybrid cultivar
TGAAAAAAATTTGCTTTGGAAAAAAAATTGAGTTTATTGGCAGCATTATTAGTGAGAATTGGTTTGTTGGTGGAGAGTTTAATATGATCATTAAGCCTATGGAAAGAAAAGGTGTTGGTATGGTTGAGTCTGCTCTTATTAATAGGTCTTCTAACTCCATTTCTAATGTAGGTCTCTATGACTTGGGATATTGTGGATCTCCTTATACTTGGAGGAGGGGTTTTCTCTATTAGAGATTGGATCGATTTTTGGCTAATTCTACTTTTATAAGTTACTTTCCTATCTTAAAGGTTTAGCATTTGAGTTGTGTTACCTCTGATCATAATCCTATTTTGCTCACTTTGGCTTTCACTATTATGTCGTCCATACTTCTTTTAAATTTTTTAATGTTTGGACTTCTCATGATATTTATCTAAATTTGGTGAATCAAACATGAAAAATTAAATGATTTGGGACTCCTTGGTTTGCTTTGTGGCATTTACATAAGAAGATGGCTGCCCATTTTATTAAATGGAATTACCAGATCTTTGGTAATTCCATAAAAAAGTGCAGGATGCTCAGAACATTGTTGATTCTCTGGAAGCTCAGTTTGATGTTTCTTCTGATTTGGTGGACACTGTTGCTTAGGCTCACATTGCTTTAATGGTTGCTATTGCTGTTGAGGAAAAACTGCTTAAGTAGAAGGCTAATAATTCCTCCTTTATTGCAGGGGATAGAAATACTAAATATTTTCATGCCACCCTTAACCTTAGAAGGAACATCAATAGTATTTGGAAAATTAAAAAGGGGGATGGGAGTACTTTAACTTGTATGGAAGAGATTGGTGATGGTGTTGTTACTTATTTTACTGAGCTTTTTCAAACCTCTACTCACTATGCTTGTTGAATAGACTCACTTTCTGGAAGAGTATAAAAATATTAATAATCTCACTTTGACTTATCCTTCTAATGAGCAGGAAATTCTTAATGCTTTCAAATCTATTTTCAGCAACAAAGCTCCTAGGCCTGATGGTTTTTCTTCTGCTTTCTACATCCTTTCTTGGGAGGTTATCAAGAAGGAGGTTGTTCTTGCCAAACAAAGATTTTTACTTGATGATAATCTTCGTAAATATTTCACCTCTGCTTTGATTGTGCTCATTACAAAAGCTAATGATAAGATATCCTGGGACAATTTTCATCCTCTCTCTCTCACCAATGTGATATCTAAAGTTATGACTAAAATTAAAGTCAACAGATTGCAGCCTCATCTTTCTCATATCATTGTTGCTCAACAGTTTGCTTTCATTAAGGGTAGGGATATTACTGATAATATCCTTTTAGCATAGGATATTAATGAATATTTGGAAAAAAAGTGCAGGGGTGGAAACATGGTCCTTAAAGTGGACATTAAGAAAGCTTTTGATACTATTGGTTAGGACTTTATTATTAATATTTTGCTGGCTAAAGAATTTCAACAGGACTTCTGCTCTCTCATTAAGAGGTGACTCTCTAATAACAGCTATAGTATGATGGTTAATGGTAAAGCTCAAGGTTTATTTTCCGCTAACTAGGGTATTAAACAAGAAGACCCCCTCTCTCCCACAATTTTTATTATTGCTTTTGAGTACCTATCTAAGCTTATCAATAAGTTGCAATATGAGTCCAAAATTGTGGTGAGTCACATTGCTTATGATGATGTTGCTACATTGTTCTTAAATGCTAGCAAACGTGATATTAAAGCTACCATGTCTTTGCTGAAAGCCTTCCAAAACACATCTATGATGTTCAACTTGGCTAAGTGCTCCATTTATTTTGGCAAGGGTGTCACCTCTAACACTAATACTTAGGCTTCCAATTTTAATAGTTATAAAATCTCTATGCTACCTATCAAGTATCTAGGGGTCAACATTCTTAGAGGCAGAACCAAGCAAACTCAGATGGATGAGGCGATTGATAAAGTTAAACTCAAGTTCAATAATCCAACTCAGGGATCTAATGCTGGTGATTTATAACAAATATAGAATGAAATAAATAATCTACATGGAATCAAAACTTTTCTCATTTTTGTTTTGAAAGCACTCCTACAATCTTTTGATTCTTAAGACAAGCAGTAGTCTGTGAGAGTTAATTTTAGAGAAAATATTTTAAAAGTTCCTAGACCATCAGTATAGGGCCATTTTAGTTCTGTACTTTAAAGATGTTCAATTTCATCCCTCTACTTCTCAATTGTGATCCAAAATAATCAAACTAATAGATTATGACGGATCATCTATAAGAAGTTAAAGGACTATTTCGACTATGATTTTAGAAGACACAGAATAAAAACCTAAACCCTAAACAACCTTAAACCCTAAACCCTAAACCCTAAACCCTAAACCCTAAACAACCCTAAACCTTAAACCCTAAACCTTACCCTAAACCCGTATTTAAAAGATTATGATTAGGAGAAATAACCCTACTAGTGTAACTCTGCAGTTAGCAGATCGTTCAATAACCTATCCTAAAGGAGTTATAGAAGATGACATAATGAAAGTGGATCAATTTATCTTTCCTGTCAATTTCATTGTGCTAGATGTGGAGGAAGATAAAGAGATACATATCATTTTTGGGAGACCTTTCCTAGCCACAGGAAGAGCAATGATAGATGTGCGTAAAGGGGAATTAACAATGCACATCAATGATAAAACTGTTATTTTTAACATTTTAAAATCAATGAAATACCGTGCAAAAGGTAAAGATGATGACTTCTATAGAATGGATGTTATAAGATATCTGAGCGAATGTGATTTTAAGACTACTTATGAAGAAAAATTTGAAGAAAAAGAATTGGAACATGAACAAGAACAAGAATTAGATCAATGTGTAAACCTTTTTAAGGAAGATTCAAGTCATGTTCAAAAAAGTTTTGAAATTTTTGACACGATAGACAAAGATAAATCATTTTGTCCATCTATTAAAAAATCTCCAGAATGTGAGTTGAAATTACTTTCTGAACATTTAAAATATGCCTTTTTAGGAGATTCCTCTACTTTACCTGTTATAATTTCCTCAAAGTTAACAAAGGAAGAAGAAGAAAAGATGATGAAAATTCTAAAAAAATTTAAGAAAGCCTTTGGATGGACAATTGCTGACATTAAAGGAATCAGTTCTTCAATTTGTATGCAAAGAATTAATCTGGAAGAAAACTGCAAACCCAGGGCTGATCCACAAAGGAGATTAAATCTTGTTATGCAAGAGGTTGTTAAGAAAGAAATCTTAAAGTGGTTAGATGCTAGAATTATCTACCCTATTTCAGATAGTGCATGGGTTAGTCCAATTCAGTTTGTTCCTAAGAAAGGAGTAATTGTAACTGTGAATGAGCATAATGAGTTAATACCTACTAGACAAATTACAGGAATGTTCCTAAGAAAGGAGGACTAAATGTAAATGTGAATGAGCATAATGAGTTAATATCTACTAGACAAGTTACAAGGTGTCAAATAAGCATTGATTATAGAAAATTAAATCTTATCAATAGGAAAGATCATTTTCCACTACCCTTTCTAGATCAAATGCTGGATAGACTAGCTGAACATAAAAACTTTTATTTTCTAGATAGAAATACCGGTTATCACCAAATTCTAATATTTTGTAAGGATCAAAAGAAAATAATATTTACCAGTCCTTATGGTACTTTGCTTTTAGAAGAATGCCCTTTGGTTTATGCAGTGTCCCTGCAATATTTCAAAGATGTATGATGGAAATTTTTTATGATCTAGGTTGAAGTCTTTGTGGATAACTTTTGAGTGTTTGGAACTTCATTTGACTCATGTTCAGAAAATTTATCTAAAGTTCTTAAGCACTGTGAAGAAATAAATTTAGTACTTAACTGGGAAAAATGCCAATTTATAGTAGCAGGAGGAATTATATTAGGTCATTAAATATCAGAAAATGGTATGGAAGTAGATCCTACTAAAATTCAAGTGATTGCTAATTTAACTTATCCAACAAATGTAAGGGAGATTAGGAGTTTTTTAGGACATGTTGGATTCTACAGACGATATATTAAGGACTTCTCCAAGATTGCTAAGCCTTTATGCCATTTACTGGAGAAAGATGCAATTTTCAATTTTTATGAGGAGTGCCTAAAANGAATCAAAGTGCACATGAGATCTATAAAGGTTTCTAAGTCGTTAGTATTAAAGGGATATCTAACAAGATCAACCAAATGGAGAATACTATATCTATATTAGAGACTAAGGTTCTTGAATTGCATGCTCATCTAGAACATATTGGGTGACAACTTGAGATGCAATTTAGCCATACCAGTTATGTAGAGGAA
Organism: Phalaenopsis hybrid cultivar; assembly: GCA_002079205.1. Classification (NCBI taxonomy): domain Eukaryota; kingdom Viridiplantae; phylum Streptophyta; class Magnoliopsida; order Asparagales; family Orchidaceae; genus Phalaenopsis; species Phalaenopsis hybrid cultivar. The sequence goes on from JXCR01146638.1 coordinate 94,913, forward strand.
GCGGATAAGGCGATGTTCCTTAAGCAAAAGTGGATTGAAGATGATAGTATTAGAGCTCTTCACCACCATCCATTTTATCAACTCTATATTCGTGGAGAGACTATTGAGAGACAAGAATTTATTCCTTCTAAAGAAGAGTGACATTAAGTTAAGTGTTAGGAATTGTGTGTTTGGAGTCATGTTTTTAAGTGCGTTAGTGTTTAGTCTTGTGTTTTAGTGTTTGTGTCACTTATATGTTTAATTGTAAATGTGTGTTAAGTGTTTTGTACCTAGGAAAATTTTCTCATCCAAGACTATTTGGAGAGAGAACTAAGTGTTAAATGTGTTTGTACGAAAATTTTCTCATCCAAGACTATTTGGAAAGAGAACTAAGTGTTAAATGTGTTTGTACTTGGTTTTGTACTTAGGAAAATTTTCTTATCCAAGACTATTTGGAGAGAGAACTAAGTGTTAAATGTGTTTGTACTTGTTTGTGAATTAATATAAGTTTATTATTGTGAAAATTTGTGTTATTTTTAGCCTCAAAGTTGAATTAATTTCTATGGAGAATTTTGAGAGACAAGGGAGCTATATGAAGTAAAAATAGTCTTTTAAGTGCTATGAGACCATTTAGGGGTGGTTTACTTAGGCTAACAGTGCATTTTACTTAGAATAAAAAATTTTTAAAATTGTGCACTGGTACCTAAGCGCCATATCTCGCGCTTAAGCGCGAGCCAACTCGAGAGGCAGGCCGCGCATAAGTGCCGGTCCACGAAAACCGGTTCGTGAATGGTTAAAAGTAAATTTTAAGTTCAAAAATATCCTTTTTAACGCCTCCTATCATCTTCCCCAACTCAAGTTTGCAATTTTGAGGNCGCCGCGCTTAAGTGCCGGTCCACGAAAACCGCTTCGTGAATGGTTAGAAGAGAATTTTAAGTTCAAAAATATCCTTTTTAACGCCTCCTATCATCTTCCCCAACTCAAGTTTGCAATTTTGAGGGCTAGGGCAAGTGAAATTTGAGGATTTCTTGGTGGAATCGAGTGAGATTTGCTAGATCCAAGTTCCTTAAGGTAAGAGCTTTTCTTCGATGCAAAAATTTTGGATTTTCACCATATATTTTAAGAACATTTGGAAGATTTCAAAAAATTTACTATTCATGGTGAAAAGTGAAGAAAAATCTATAGAAATTGCTTAGGAAGTTTAGTTTAGTAATTTAAACTAGAGTTTTAAAGTTACTTTTGGAATTTATCAAATTTGTAGAATGGCACCAAGAATGAAAAGGAGCAGGGGAAAGAGCCCATTTGATTCGAGCAAATTTTTCAGTTCAAAAGCTCAGGATCGATATAGATCTACAATCACTAAAATTGATTCAGGAGCGATGTTTTAAGAGTCCAGGTGGAGAAGTGGAAGACTTGATAGTCTGTCGATAGTGGGATTAGTTCTATTGTTTCTCTGTTGTCATTGTGATTTTTGTTGTGAGGGAGTTTTATGCAAATCTCCCAGAGGCTGAGGACGATCGATTTATGGTTAGAGCGAAGTTGGTACCTTTTACTCCAGAGCTAATAAACTTTTTCACCATTTACCACCGAAGACTTTGTGTTTTTATGCAAATTATAGTCCTACGGAAGTTGAGTTAAATGAGATTATTTCATATTTAACTATTAAGAGTGGAATTTGGAATAATACCAATGAGAGGAGAGTAAATTTCCCAACTTCAAAGTTATGTGCACCTTCAAAGGCCTGACACTATTTCNGATAGTGGGATTAGTTCTATTGTTTCTCTGTTGTCATTGTGATTTTTGTTGTGAGGGAGTTTTACGCAAATCTCCCAGAGGCTGAGGACGATCGAGTTATGGTTAGAGCGAAGTTGGTACCTTTTACTCCAGAGCTAATAAACCTTTTTACCATTTACCACCGAAGACTTTGTGTTTTTATGCAAATTATAGTCCTACGGAAGCTGAGTTAAATGAGATTATTTCATATTTAACTATTAGGAGTGGAATTTGGAATATTACCAATGAGAGGAGAGTAAATTTCCCAACTTCAAAGTTATGTGCACCTTCAAAGGCCTGACNGATGTGATATCTAAAGTTATGACTAAAATTAAAGTCAACAGATTGCAGCCTCATCTTTCTCATATCATTGTTGCTCAACAGTTTGCTTTCATTAAGGGTAGGGATATTACTGATAATATCCTTTTAGCATAGGATATTAATGAATATTTGGAAAAAAAGTGCAGGGGTGGAAACATGGTCCTTAAAGTGGACATTAAGAAAGCTTTTGATACTATTGGCTAGGACTTTATTATTAATATTTTGCAGGCTAAAGGCTTTCAACAGTACTTCTGCTCTCTCATTAAGAGGTGACTCTCTAGTAACAGCTATAGTATGATGGTTAATGGTAAAGCTCAAGGTTTATTTTCCGCTAACTATGGTATTAAACAAGAAGACCCCCTCTCTCCCACAATTTTTATTATTGCTTTTGATTACCTATCTAAGCTTATCAATAAGTTGCAATATGAGCCCAAAATTGTGGTGAGTCAGCTTGCTTATGGTGATGTTGCTACATTGTTCTTAAATGCTAGCAAACGTGTATTAAAGCTACCATGTCTTTGCTGAAAGCCTTCCAAAACACATCTATAATGTTCAACTTGGCTAAGTGCTCCATTTATTTTGCCAAGGGTGTCAGCTCTAACACTAATACTTGGGCTTCCAATTTTATTAGTTGTAAAATCTCTATGTTACCTATCAAGTATCTAGGGATCAACATTCTTAGAGGCAGAACCAAGCAAACTCAGATGTATGAGGTGTTTGATAAAGTTAAACTCAAGTTCAATAATCCAACTCAGGGATCTAATGCTGGTGATTTATAGCAAATATAGAATGAAATAAAGAATCTACATGGAGTCAAAACTTTTCTCATTTTTGTTTTGAAAGCACTCCTGCAATCTTTTGACTCTTAAGACAAGCAGCAGTCTGTGAGAGTTAATTTTAGAGAAAATATTTTAGAAGTTCTTAGACCATCAGTATAGGGCCATTTTACTTCTGTACTTTAAAGATGTTCAATTTCATCCCTCTACTTCTCAATTGTGATCCAAAATAATCAAACTAATAGATTATGACGGATCATCTATAAGAAGTTAAAGGACTATTTCGACTATGATTTTAGAAGACACAGAATAAAAACCTAAACCCTAAACCCTAAACCCTAAACCCTCAAGAACCCTAAACCCTAAACCCTAAACCCAACCCTAAACCCGTATTTAAAAGATTGTGATTAGGAGAAATAACCCTACTAGTGTAACTCTGCAGTTAGCAGATCGTTCAATAACCTATCCTAAAGGAGTTATAGAAGATGACATAATGAAAGTGGATCAATTTATCTTTCTTGTCAATTTCATTGTGCTAGATGTGAAGGAAGATAAAGAGATACATATCATTTTGGGGAGACCTTTCCTAGCCACAGGAAGAGCAATAATAGATGTGCGTAAAGGGGAATTAACAATGCACATCAATGATAAAACTATTATTTTTAACATTTTAAAATCAATGAAATACCGTGCAAAAGGTAAAGATGATGAATTCTATAGAATGGATGTTATAAGATACCTGAGCGAATGTGATTTCAAGACTACTAATGAAGAAAAATCTGAAGAAAAAGAATTGGAACATGAACAAGAACAAGAATTAGATTAATGTGTAAACCTTTTTAAGGAAGATTCAAGTTATGTTCAAAAAAGTTTTGAAATTTTTGACACGATAGACAAAGATAAATCATTTTGTCCATCTATTAAAAAATCTCCAGAATGTGAGTTGAAATTACTTCCTGAACATTTAAAATATGCCTTTTTAGGAGATTCCTCTACTTTACTAGTTATAATTTCCTCGAAATTAAAAAAGGAAGAAGAAGAAAAGATGATGAAAATTCTAAAAAATTTTAAGAAAGCCTTTGGATGGACAATTGCTGACATTAAAGGAACCAGTTCTTCAAATTGTTTGCATAGAATTAATCTGGAAGAAAACTGTAAACCCAGGGCTGATCCACAAAGGAGATTAAATCTTGTTATGCAAGAGGTTGTTAAGAAAGAAATCTTAAAGTGGTTAGATGCTAGAATTATCTACCCTATTTCAGATAGTGCATAGGTTAGTCCAATTCACTATGTTCCTAAGAAAGGAGGAGTAAATGTAAATGTGAATGAGCATAATGAGTTAATATCTACTAGACAAGTTACAAGGTGGCGAATATGCATTGATTATAGAAAATTAAATCTTATCAATAGGAAAGATCATTTTCCAGTACCCTTTCTAGATCAAATGCTGGATAGACTAGCTGAGCATAAATACTTTTATTCTCTCGATAGAAATACCGGTTATCACCAAATTCTAATATCTCCTAAGGATCAAAAGAAAACAACATTTACCAGTCCTTATGGTACTTTTGCTTTTAGAAGAATGCCCTTTGGTTTATGCAATGTCCCTGCTATATTTCAAAGATGTATGATGGAAATTTTTTATGATTTAGATTGAAGTCTTTGTGGATAACTTTTCAGTGTTTGGAACTTCATTTGACTCATGTTTAGAAAACTTATCTAAAGTTCTTAAGCACTGTGAAGAAATAAATTTAGTACTTAACTGGGAAAAATGCCAATTTATAGTAGCAGGAGGAATTATATTAGGTCATTAAATATCAGAAAATGGTATGGAAGTAGATCCTACTAAAATTCAAGTGATTGCTAATTTAACTTATCCAACAAATGTAAGGGAGATTAGCAGTTTTTTAGGACAAGCTGGATTCTACAGACGATATATTAAGGACTTTTCTAAGATTGCTAAGCCTTTATGCCATTTACTGGAGAAAGATGTAATTTTCAATTTTTATGAGGAGTGCCTAAAAGCTTTTAAATTATTAAAAGAAAAATTAATCACTACACCAATTATAGTTTCACCAAACTGGAAAAACCTTTTGAACTTATGTGTGATGCAAGTGATTATGCTTTAGAGCTATTTTAGGACAAAGATATGATAAAATTTTTAAATTTATTTACTATGCTAGTAAACGTCTTAATGAAACTCAAATTAATTATACAACAACTAAAAAGAGTTATTAGAAATAGTATATGCCTTTGATAAATTTAGATCATATTTGATTGGAACTGGTATAAAGCATACAGATCATTCTACTATTAAGAACTTAATGAAAAAGAACGATACTAAACCGAGACTTATAAGATGGATTCTTCTTTTACAAGAATTTTATTTTGAAATAGTAGATCAGAAGGAAACTAAAAATCAAATGGCTAATCATTTGTGAAGGCTTGAATTAGAAAAACTACTCTGTTTTGAAAAAAAAATTAATGAACATTTTCCAGATGAAAAATTATTCACTGTAAATGAGTGGCGTGTTCCGTGGTATGCCTACATTGTGAACTATATTTTTAGTGATCTTAAACCCTATAGAATGACATACCAACAAATCAAGAAATTTATTTCCGAAGCTAAGACTTATTTTTGGGATGACCCATATTTATATAAACAAGGGAAATAACTTGATCATTCGAAGATGTGTACCATTAGAAGGAACCTATGAAATTATCCAAAAATGTCATAATTCTAATTTTGTGGGACATTTTTGTGTTGTAAAATAACATACAAAATTTTACAATCTGTATTTTATTGGCCCACATTTTTTAGAGATGTTAATGCTTATAACAAAACTTGTGATATATGTCAAAGAGTAGGCAATATTTCTAGAAGAAATGAGATGCCTCTGAATTATATGCTAGAATTTAAAATATTTGATATTTGGATATTAGATTTCATGGGACCGTTTATACCATCTTTTGGAAATTTATATATTCTGTTAGACTATGTATCCAAATGGATAGAAGCTGTTGCTTTACCACGACGTGATGCTCAAAGTGTTGCAAAATTTTTGAAAACAAACATATCTTGTAGATTTGGGATGTTGAGAGATATCATTACTGATGGGGGGAGCCATTTCAGAAATGCCATTATGGAGAAGTTATTAAAGAAATATCATATAAATCACAGGATTGATATTGCTTATCATCCTCACACAAGTGGTTTGGTTGAATTAGCCAACTGGGAAATTAAAAGAATTATGAAAAAATCTGTGAATCCAATAAAAATAGATTGGTGAGTCAAACTTGACTATGCTTTGTGGGCTTATAAGATTGCATATAAAACTCCTATAGGAATATCCCAATATAAGCTAATATTTGGGAATGCTTGTTACTTAGTAGTTGAACTTGAGCATAAAGCATATTGGGNAACACAAGTGGTTTGGTTGAATTAGCCAACTGAGAAATTAAAAGAATTATGAAAAAATCTGTGAATCCAATAAAAATAGATTGGTCAGTCAAACTTGCCTATGCTTTGTGGGCTTATAAGATTGCATATAGAACTCCTATAGGAATATCCCAATATAAGCTAATGTTTGGGAATGCTTGTTACTTAGTAGTTGAACTTGAGCATAAAGCATATAGGGCTATTAAATAGTTCAATTATAATTTAAACGATGCTGGTGAGAAAATATTGTTACAATTAAATGAGCTTGAAGAGATAAGGAATGAATCTTATGAGAGTGCTAAGATTTATAAAGATAAGATGAAAATATGGCATGATCAAAAGATTCCTACTAAAAATTTTTTGTCAGGGTAACAAGTTTTGCTATATAATGCAAGGTTAAGATTATTTCTAGGCAAACTTAAGTCTAGGTGGTCAGGGCTACAAGTTTTGCTATATAATGCAAGGTTAAGATTATTTCCAGGCAAACTTAAGTCTAGGTGGATGGGCGTTGTGATAAAAGTTTATCCTTATGGAGCTATGGATAATAAAGATCCTAATTCTGAGAAAATTTTTAAAGTGAATGGACATAGACTAAAACCCTATTTTATAACGGATCAGCATAAATATAATTATGGAATGATGTTGGGTCAATCAGAATGAGCAATGGTTATGTCGGGCTGACGACGTAAAACCAAGGGCTTTGTGGGAGGCAACCCATAATTATTAGTGTGTTTTTGCTTTGATTATTGTTTTGAGTATGATTAAGAAATTTGGGTAGTATTTTTGAGTTTGTTATGTGATAGTAATAATTTTTAGACTTTATTTAGTGACCTAGACATGTTAGAATGAGAATTTGGACGTTAANTGATTCCTACTAAAAATTTTTAGTCAGGGTAACAAGTTTTGCTATATAATGCACGGTTAAGATTATTTCTAGGCAAACTTAAGTCTAGGTGGATGGGCCCATTTGTTTTGATAAAAGATTATCCTTATGGAGCTATGGATAATAAAGATCCTAATTCTGAGAAAATTTTTAAAGTGAATGGACATAGACTAAAACCCTATTTTATAACGGATCAACATAAATATAATTATGGAATGATGTTGGGTCAACCAGAATGAGCAATGGTTATGTCGGGCTGACGACGTAAAACCAAGCGCTTTGCGGGAGGCAACCCATAGTTATTAATGTGTTTTTGCTTTGATTATTATTTTGAGTATGATTAAGAAATTTGCGTAGTATTTTTTAGTTTATTATGTGATAGTAATAATTTTTAGACTTTATTTAGTGACCTAGACATGTTAGAATGAGAATTTGGACGTTAAGTTGAATGGAGCAAAAATGTGCACTGGTGTTTAAGCGCCAGATCCGGCGCTTAAGTGCGGCAGTTTAATCACATGTGCAAATTTTGATTTCTAGAAGGTGTAACTGTAATTTAGTTGAAATAAACATGTCTTGGCAGTTTCTAGTCATGTTTAGAAGTTATGAGGTGAAATTAGACCTATAAATAGAAGGNCTGTAACTGTAATCTAGTTGCAATAAACATGTCTTGGCAGTTTCTAGTCATGTTTAGAAGTTATGAGGTGAAATTAGACCTATAAATAAAAGGGGTATGTGAAGGAATTTCACCCCGGATTATTTTTAGCCCTAAAATTCTAAGAAAGAGAGAGATTTAGAGAAAATATCATCATGGGAGATGGATTTGAAGAAGAAGAAAGAAGCCATGAGGAAGAAGTTCATTAGTCAAAGTGCACATGAGATCTATAACGGTTTATTAGTCGTTAGTATTAAAGGGATATCTAACAAGATCAACCAAATGGAGAATACTATATCTATATTAGAGACTAANTGTAGATCAGAAGGAAACTAAAAATCAAATGGCTGATCATTTGTGAAGGCTTGAATTAGAAAAACTACTCTGTTTTGAAAAAAAAAATTAATGAACATTTTCCAGATGAAAAATTATTCACTGTAAATGAGTGGCGTGTTCCGTGGTATGCCTACATTGTGAACTATATTTTTAGTGATCTTAAACCCTATAGAATGACATACCAACAAATCAAGAAATTTATTTCCGAAACTAAGACTTATTTTTGGGATGACCCATATTTATATAAACAAGGGAAATAATCTGATCATTTGAAGATGTGTACCTTTAGAAGGAACCTATGAAATTATCCAAAAATGTCATAATTCTAATTTTGTGGGACATTTTGGTGTTGTAAAATAACATACAAAATTTTACAATCTGTGTTTTATTGGCCCACATTTTTTAGAGATGTTAATGCTTATATCAAAACTTGTGATATATGTCAAANTGTTACCTATAAACCCCATCACGAAGGTGAATGTGAAAACTTATTTTGAGCATTCAATTTTTGGCTGGAGAGGAGGATTTTCCAGAATTTATGGATTAGAGACGTCTACTACATCTACCTCGGCTGCATCTTAATCTAGACCATCTACTTCTCGTGCTTCTACATCTAGAGGTGATACCAAGACTCGGGATGAATTACTGCATAAGATGATGGATAATATCAGATTTACTGCTGATAAGGTAAAAAATTTAGAGCGTTTTGCAGATCATACTAACAGTTATAACAGAAGGAAGAGTGATTATGAAGAGAAATTCCACTCATCTTTGGAGAGCCTGATTTAAGGTGAACCAGGAGTGCAACTTCCCCCATATCTTCGATATCCTGATTATGAGCTTGCAGAAAAATTGTACAGTAGTGACTCTGAGGATGAAGAGTAGAGCTGAGAGATTCATTTTATGATTGTAATATGATGTGAACTATGTGGTGTGGGCTTGCTACATTTGCATCTGTGTGTTGGTTTGAACTATGTGATGTGGTTTGGACTTTTATCGCTACATTTGCATCTGTGTGTTGTTTTGGACTATGTTGTGTTTTGGACTTTTATGTTTTAGTAATTGCATCTGTGTGTTGTTTTGGACTATATTGTGCTTTGGACATTTATGTTTTATTATTATGACGTTTGTGGCAGTTAATATTTTATTTTTAAATTTTAGGGTAGTAACTGTTATTTTGTGTTTAGTACTGTGATTTAGTTTATTAGAACTTAACTTAATATCATATCTGTTATAAAGTAGAAAATCTTGCTAGCTTAAACCTTAAAATTGAAATTTAGAAACTACTGCCCTATATTTTGCTTTTATCATGTTGGTGAGGTTCTTGCTTTTATACCCACTGTTTTGAGGTCTATTGAATCTCTACATGTTAAACTAAAATAAAATATTAGAAAATTTGATCAAAAATTAAGTTTACCCATGTCTTTAGTTTTATACTTGTATAATTAGGATGTAAAAATTTCTGTTAGCATGTTATTTCAATTTTCATTTCCTGCCTATATAATTATCTGATGCTAAACTGTTTAATCTGTTA
>JXCR01146638.1:109699-157420 GCA_002079205.1 Phalaenopsis hybrid cultivar
TAAATATATATAAATTAAAAAGTTAAATTCTTATTTTTCTTCAGGATTAAGTTTTTGGTTTTGCTGCAAAATAAGGAAATATAAGTGAAAAATACCTTGAGAACTATTGTTATACTTTGCATAAGCATTAAGTATCCAGGGATCAGCTAGCCAACCCCAAGCCCAACTTCATGTTAATTTCACTCAAATTGAACCAATGCACCAAAATTCACTATGTCATGCCCAATTGACCAAATTAATGACACCACAACTACCAAGTACGCCCTAGTTACCAGCCTAGAACCACTTAAACTAGCCATGGTGGGTTATGGACCAATGGTTTGCTAAATTAAGGGATTTCATCCCATTTTTGGGTTTAAGCCAAAATATCTCTAACATGATGTCAAACCATTGGTGGTTAATAATAATTAACCCTCCTCCTGACTCACTTGACTTCTCTGGCTACCATCGCTGGCCAGCTGGAAAACACCAAAACTGAGAACCCCCATGCCTTAACTCAAACCCATCTTCACCCATCCAATGTGTCCAGCTATGATTGGTATTTGACATTTTGATTCCCTCTACATAAGCACTTAATTTAATCCAAATTGAAGCACTGAGCTCCACCCTTAGCCCCTCTATTTAAACTAAATTCTCCATGGTCAAAAGGGAGCTAAACAAAATCCTTGGAGAAACTCTGTCAAAATCTCACCAGAGACTCTCCAAGCCTTCCTCAGCTCAAGCCAACCATTTTTCCCCTCTTTTTCCACCTGTGAGAGTTCAATTTTGAGCTCAAAATCAGGCCAAAACTAGGACGCATTTCTCCACAGCCCCACAGTGAGTCAAACTCCAATTAACTGTGCACACACCATCCCCACATTGAGAGGAGTTGATCCCCCATAAATATCCCCTCTCAAACAACCCAATCAAAGTTACCACAACCATCTGATTGAGGCCTCCCGTCTTAGACAAAGGCATGGAGCTCTAACCTTGGCCCGAGCTTCTTTTGATTATCCATGTGTAATGGCATGATTTCATGCTTGATAAACCGTATATATATGTTCGACTTGACTAGATGAAGGTTTAGAAACAAACCTCATGCAATTTAGTTAAGTTTAAGCAACGATCTTAAGGTTTTAGTGTGAACGGTTCTTGAGTTAAGTCATTTAGGGACGAGAACAAGGAGTCGTTCGATCACGCGTTTATTTCATCAACAGAGGAGATCAAGTCGTACCAACATTTGGTTCGAAAAGGCGGGCCGTGTGGCAGCCGAGGTGGATGGCGGTATCAAATGGCAGAGCGCCACGTGTGAGTTTGTAGTCGTTGTAGTATGAGGTGGCGCTGCATGTTTAAGTAAGAAAATATGGATTTTCTAAATTATTTTTAATGCTTGATCTTAAAAATCCATATCTTTCTCTAGAAAAATCATAAAAATAAAAGAAAAATACCCTCTTGCTCAGTGAACAGAGGAGAATAATGTGGACCAAAAATAAAATTTATTTGGCAAGTATATGATTTGTAATAATTAAACACTCTCTGAGGTATTTTAATTCACTATGATTAAATATTAACCACCATGACTTGAAATTTTTAGGGTTTGTTCCTCATGACAGAGGGCATCTTCTATTATTTTTCCAAAGTTAGAGAGCAACTATGTGCTTCTAACGCTAATTGTCAAGCCTAACTAGGTATTTTGGCTTTATTTAATCATCTAAATTAAAAGATCCATCAGAAAACTATGCTATTAATTTTTTTAAGTTTCCAATGGTCAGAAGAGCTTGGGAAAAATATTGTGATGCTTTGAATAATCTTGTATCCTTCAAATATGAATTAAATAATTTTACCTTTTATTAATTTATTTAAATTAATTATAAATTAAAATTTGATAAAATCAATTCCACATTGTTCATAAAAATCATTCCAACTCACTGTAAAAATTCCAAATTTATTTAAGTTGATTTGGCCATTAAAGTAGATTTTGTAAGTAAAAATGACATTTTTGCTCAAAATGAATTATTTTAAATTAAATAAGCATTGAAAATTTATGAAAAATAGTTTACTGAGTTTATTGTGATCAGGGGCATTTAATAAAAATAAAAGCTATTTTTGTGCAAATATTTTTTTAAAGTATATTTTGAATTAAAAATAATTAAAATAATCAAAATTTTTAAAATTACAAAAAAATAGTTCAAAATGTGTGCAATTATTCCCTAATCACTTGAGACCTCTTAAAATATTTTTTTTGATTTTTCTAAATTAAAAATAAAATTTAAAGGCCTAAAATCTATTTTTCTTATTTTCTCACTAAAATAATTNATAGTTCAAAATGTGTGCAATTATTCCCTAATCACTTGAGACCCCTTAAAATATTTTTCTGATTTTTCTAAATTAAAAATAAAATTTAAAGGCCTAAAATCTATTTTTCTTATTTTCTCACTAAAATAGTTACAATAAATTAAATATAAATCATTAAAATATAAAATTTGTTCCTCTGAGTTTTCTTCAACTTATGAGGGTTTAATAAAAATTTAAAAGTGATTTTTGAATATTTAAACATTTTTTTGTATTTAAATAATCATTTAAAATGACCTTTAAATAATTATAATAACCACAATATTATTAGAAAAAATCTTAAAATTTTGTCTAAGTATTCTTCTGACCTAGGAAAACCTCCAATAATTCTCTCATAAATTAAAACTTCATTTTGATTTACTAAATAAATTAACATTAAAAAATCTTATTTTTAGGTTAAAATAATTATTTTAAATTAAATCAAATTTTGAAAAATCATATTTTCCTCTATGATATTTTAATTAATCCATGAATGAGATACTCAAATATTTTCAAGGTCATTTGAGTTTTTCTTTAAGAGTTATAAGATGAAGAGCCCCAAGGGCAGGATAGTAATTTCAGGCTTTGGTGCCTTAATCAAAATTTAGGATTCATCAAAAAGAAAACGGGTAATTTTGATCTTAATAATTATGTCTGGATGATTGCAATACAATGGGAATAAAAGGTAGAAAATCACTTNCTGATATTTTAATTAATCCATGAATGAGATACTCAAATATTTTCAAGGTCATTTAAGTTTTGCTTTAAGAGTTATAAGATGAAGAGCCCCAAGGACAGGATAGTAATTTCAGGCTTTGGTGCCTTAATCAAAATTTAGGATTCATCAAAAAGAAAATGGGTAATTTTGATCTTAATAATTATGTCTGGATGATTGCAATACAATGGGAATAAAAGGTAGAAAATCACTTACCACCTCTTCACAATATGAACAAAATCATAATTTCCCTAATCTCATGATTTGGAAGAAAACTAAGATCAAACGATCCTCAAGTGGTGGGCTTAAGTCAGGGAGATGATAATTTACTTATCTTCAGCCTAAAATTGATGATGATGTGATCTTTCAATAAGAATAAATATCACTTAAACCAAAATTTTAACCACCATCAATTTCCCTCATTATGATTGTTAAGGGCTTGGCAGTGACCTAGGTTCGATGTCTAAACTCAATTGATCAGATTTAGAAGATAACGTGACTGGTAATTAACATCTTTAAACACTCCAAGCCCATTTGTGATGAGCACCAAATCTTTAATGACTTAAGTTTTCCTTAGGGGCATTCATCCATATAACTTTTAAGTAAAGTATTAAATTGATTAAATATCCTATCTTCAGGATAATTAAATTTCCAGGCTTCACTCGGACCCAAGGTAGTCACACACTAACCCTAGATAATTAATGGAACAATATGCTGAAGTTCAAATGATGAACTCAAAATAATTCAAGAGATCCTCAAAGTAGTTCAGGGTCATTCTCTGAACACTTTGAAATCTTCTGGATTTTTTTAAGGACAAAATGAATTTGCCATATTTTGTTCTAAAATCATCCACTAAGAACTTCAAAGACTCAATAAAGTCATACTTTGGGGTTTTATATTTATAGCTTTGAATACTTCTGTAATTTAAATTCTTTTAAAAATTATATACACATTGTCAGAACTAACCTTTCAGATGGAGGAACTAGAAGAACCCGGTATGCTTTTAAATTTTTACATTTACCTTTTTGTACTTCTTGTCTTGAACTTGCATGTTAAACAGCCATTTCACCCTACATGTCAAAACCAAAACTTCTAGGATAGCCACAAAACTAAAACTAAAATTAAACAAGATAAAATTAACTGACAAAACATTCAAAATATAAAGACACCTCAAAATTTAATCATAAACATAACAAAATAAAAATTGCAAATAAATTAAAAATGTCTCTATCGATTGATCGAGAATCCATCAGAGGAGGTAACATATGGTTGCTAACAATATTTCCCGCGGTCTAAATGAAATTATGGAACTCATTGAGTTGAGTTTAGTAAATTTATTTGGACTAACTGAATTCAAATGAAAATAGTGGTGTTGGAACGATGGAACCATAGGATCCTAACCGATGTCGCTCTAATCAACTTTAATATCCCTCATAAAATTTAAATAACCATGACCACAGGAAATATTTTATTTGACATCATGACTTGACATATTTGAAAACTTAAACTTGCTACGATGAGAAGCTTGGAGCTAGCATTGTGGGCAGCATGACCATCTTCAACAACAAAACATGTCTACATCAGTTAAACCATTCTCTCCTTATAAATAAACAACCAATCCATAAGACTTTGAGGTTGTTTGTTTATGCAACATAAACCCCCAACTTATCTTTAAGCCTTTATATGATTTTGTTGTACAATATAAGACTTGATTCGTTTAGGACTCTGAGGTTGTTGTTCATCACAACCTAAATCCTCACATCTTCCATGTTATCTATGTGATCGTCTTACAAGAATGTAAGCTCAAATTAATAAATTTGGCAGGATGAAACATATAAATATTTTTCCTCTAAACTAACGCCAAACAATAGGGTAGCTTGGGAAGTCACTGAAGTTCTCCTCAGGATCTATAAAATCCTTAGTTCTTCTTCCTTTGGATTCCAAAAATAAAATATTGCAAACTTGAGTCGTTCCCCTTCCACGCCCCCTTTGTCTGATCTCGTTGAAAAGTCCTAATCCTTTGACCTCTTTGAAGATAATATCCTCTGATTTTTATCAAGAGTTTTCTTGGTTGACTTCGGTTATCTAAGATGTAATTAAATATATGGGATTGCCTTTATAGGAAAATTTCAAGAACCCAACTTAATATAAACTATATTTAATTTTTCATATTAAATAGGGGAATTTTTTGGCTTATAATATAAAATAGTTTCGCAAACCAAACAGATGTCATATATTTCTTAGTTTATTTGATCAAGCCACAATCTCAAGTCTTGTGTTTATCTTTTGGGGTAAATACATGGTTTGAGGTGTAGTGTCATTTCATTTAAACTATGAAGGGTATGAGATCAATTTGATTTCATATTTTCCAAAATTAAATATATATATGTAAATTAAATCTCTTTCCAAAGCGGGTGACGTGATTCCGATTCCGGCGACAGACAACTTCCAATGGGCAACTCCTCAACTTTTTAATGTTGATGCTTTGGGCAACCCCACTTAAGAAGAGTCTCTTTCTTCATACTAATTAGAGAATATTATTTTCATACATCAGTAATGTGTTCATTTCCCTCATGAACCATATTACCCTTCTTCCGTTGACATACTTCACCCATTTCTTTCTTGGGGAAGTACGATAAACTTTTTCGTACTTAATGATAGTCTGTTCAAATTGCTTTGAATAGAGAGGTTCAAGAGTTCATTAGGACTTTTAATCTTTATGTGGAGTCGGACTCGCAATAGGTGTGTTGGTGGACTAGTTCCACCCGGGCATTGTGCGTTGTAAAGACGGTCCCGCATTGGGTCCTAAACATTATTTTTCCTTTCAAGTTTAACTTGCTTTTTTACAAACTAAATCGAATTATGTCATGCTATGCTTGCTCCTTAAATTTTCCTATATTAATTAAATCTTTCTACTTGCAAACTATTTTTGTTAAAGTTTAAAATCTTCACAAACTAAATAAAGACTTACCGAGTTTACAGGTTGACCTCTATTGATTTTAGTGCTCGCACTAGAATTATGTGGTATTGGCCAAACAACTAACCCCAGAGCTTTCTTTTTGAAGTTGTTGCAATGGCATTCCCAATGCTCACTTTCTTGTGCAACTTGTCGACGAGCCGTAATGCCCGTAACGTCACCCCTATCATCAAGTTCGAAGCTGGATTTGAAGATTTCGAGGTTGTTCTCGAAAAAGCCCCATTTTTCATAATGAAATTTGTCACTCTAGAAGTTCAGGAGCCATTTACTGAGTTCAACCTAAACTATCTACAAGATTTCCCTTCTTACAATAATGAAAAGACCGCTGTCACCACTACACCTGCTAAACCTATTGTTCCCACTTCTGTTAAGGGAAAAGAGGTTGTGATCATCGAAAACCCAACTGAAGAATTTGTTATCCCACCTTCTGATTTTGAGATTGGATCGAGTTTAAGGACTGCACCATTAACTCGAACTTAAAGAAGGAACTATAGCCAAACAATTTGAAATGCTACTAAAGAATAGACTTTTGAGGAAATTTCTTTTGATGAAATTCCTCATCAGGAGGAACCATGTTTACTGGAGACCTATCCGCTTCTGCGAGAGCATAGGTTCCATCCCTTAATGAACACTGATGGGTATGAGAGTATACAGAAAGTTACCGCAACCTTACCCTCACCTCATGTACATGGTGGGGAGAGGAAGAATCCCACTTCTATCACTCGAGTCAGTACTATCTTCCAGAGATTGGCCGCTAAAGAAGGTTGTTCACTCAGTTAATTACTTGAACGAGTGGGATGTGCAGTATCCCCTTGCATGAAGAAAGAGATTCTAAAGGACGTCAGATCTGTCAGACAATCTCAGACACCAATTAAAACTTTACCTGCTCACATTCCAGTCAGATTCTATTTGAGAATTCAGAATGATACTAACATTACCACCATCGATTCTACTACTGTTGCTGCTCTGAGACCCGTTGGCCATCGATTAATTAAGTCACATTTGGGTCTGACGATTCTGCCACTCACCCGTCATGAAGTTTTAAAGGAAAAGATGAAGTAGGTACCTGGTATTGTATTTGGTTTAAACCACAGGGAGCATACCTCTCTTCAACGTGCCAATGTTGAGACATCCCGTCTTAAGACATCTTTGCCAAAGAAAAATGTATGCGTATCCAAGGTTTCCGTACGGATACGGTACAGTGAGCCCGTAGGGTAGGTTCATAGAATGAAGTAAGGGTCTGAAATATCTAACATTGTCGCAGCAATTGCCAATGAGATAAATAAGCAAGTAGAGCATGTTCAGGAGAGTCCTCCAGATCATAAGAAGATACAAGAATCAGTGATTGAAGAAAAGGTTTAGAAGCTCAGGATCGAGATTTCTGAGTTATTTCAAGAACTTGGAGTTTCCATTGATGATGAGGATGATGAAGATTTTGACTTTAACGAGTACCTTGAGGAAGAATTCATGGACATTCATGTCATCAAAACTAGATCCATTGTATCTGCGCACGATGCTCAACCTATCATCAAAGAGAATGCCCTAGATTAGCAAATCAGTCAAATGGATAAAAGAATGGAAGAGATGGCCACTGCCATGACCGTTATGGCTATAATTCATGGAAAGTCTCAACCCCAATAGTTAGCTTCTCCAGAAGTTAATCAGCCAAAGATTATACATATCACAGATGAAAAGAGGGAAATTGCCTCATCAAACAGATTTGATCAATATAAAAAGGATTCTACATTAAGTGTTATAATAGAAAAAGAATTCAAACAAATGGCCAAACAAGTTCGGGAGGCCTTAGCCCAATGTAACTGTGATGCATTGATTTTAAAGGGTAGACCTTACCCGAAGGAGTTTGATGTCGTACCCTAGCCTAAGGGTTCTGTGTTACCAAAATTTAAGATATTTGATAGGACTAGAAATCTCTGACAACATATAGCACATTTTCGAGCCACTTGTGGTAGTACAGAAGGAAACAAATTTTTGCTTTTCCACCAATTTGTAAGTAGCTTGTCGGGAATCGCATTTTATTGGTACGCTGAATTGCCCAACGGATCAGTCAAGACATTTGTCGAATAAGAACAGTTGTTCGTGAAGAGATTTGTTGGAGTGCGACATAATGTGTCTATTGGAGACCTCATGATGGAGAAGCAAAAGCCTAATAAGACCTTAGTAGATTACATCTTGATGTGGAGAAATCTTAACATGAAATGTGAATAACAAATGCAGAAACATCATGCAATTAAGATTTTACTCAAAAGCATTAATGGGCTGGTAGCTTTCATGCTCAAGGGACTCACCATTAAATCCTTCGAGAAGCTATTCAACAAAGCTAGTAATCTGCAAGAGGAAGTTAAACATATAGATTTCCAGGAGAAATGAGAAAAGACCAGAGCAGCTCGAATATTCAAGAAGAAGTTCAGGATAGTAGCATCGGTCGATAAAGAAAAGAAGTTAATGAAAATACAGGCAGAGCATTCTCGTCAAGGTTCCCATCACAGCATGCTCAACAGACACAATAGTATGGCTAGTCTAGCCAGCAGTCACATCAAGGAGGACCATACCAAACAGAGAATAAGAATGGTATGACCATTTCAGAATGAAACAAGGTAGTATACTCCTTCAAAGATGAAGCTATACCCAAAATCTTTGGAACTTTAATGAAGAATTCTGAGTTCAGCTTACCAGATGCAAAGAAGCCTGAGGATGTTGATAAGAAAGATCAGCCAAATTATTTCCCATACCATAGGATGCTTGGACATACTATAGAGAAATGTTTTGTTATCAAGGATTGTCTAGAGAGAAATCTTAAGGTGGGTAATATAACAATCCTAAAGGACTATTTAAAAGAACCTGAAAGAGGTTCTGTAAATATGATTTCTGCTGAGACAATCACCCTGATGGATCCCTATTCAAAGAAAGATAGATGGAGTACAGTTTGGAGCAAATCGTCCAAGAAAATACTGAACTAAATTAAGAATGTATCAGCACAAGCCATCATTCAGAGTCTTCAGCCTGCCAAGCCATAGGTATAAATTTCACCAGAAGATCTGCCACCATCAAAGGAGAAGAAGAATGTCATCACAGAGATTGAGAGCATAGGAGGTAAGTTAGGGGCTACCTCTGTTAGATTGGTTGTCTCAAATTCTGGGAAGAAGATCCTCGAACCCCTGACCATTTACGATTATCTTTTTCCCCTCCGGGGTCTTATGAATATAATGATTATGATTTTGGCTATGTTTTAACTGTTTCTAGTGATGATGTAACTGATTTTGCTTAATCTAACTTCAATCTCGATTCCCAAACCAATCCTTAAATCACACGTAAGTTTTATGAACCCCTTATCAAGATTCAAGAAGACATCGACAATGGTGGTCGTGATAGCACCAGGAGTGAGGAACCAATCCTCGAGTTCTACGGTGCACCACTTGCTATCAACTTGGATCTTTCCAAAGAAGAAGAAACACCAAAAGTTTTGCCTACAGTATCTCAAGAAGAAGAAATTACAGAGGTGAACTTAAGGAGCGGGAAGGTATTACCCCCAAGAATAGCTCCGGTAGATAAGGAAAAGCAAATAGTACCTCAAGAAGAGTTACCTCCGCCCCCGCCAATGGAAGAAACACATAACCAAGTAAAGGTTAGATGATTATATAAAGTGGATTATTATAATGTGCTAGCTCATCTTAAGAAGTTACCGACCAAACTAAGCATCAATGATGCTCTAATCCTGTCAAAGGAGATGAGGGAGCCTCTGGTTACAACTTTTCTTGACCCATAGATTTGTTTAGCCCAGTTGGTCGGCACATCCTCAGATGATGTTCGCTCATTAAAGGAACAGCTTGGGTTAACCCTTACTGATGAAGATTTGCATCTTGGTACAGCTGACCATAACTGACCACTCTATATCTCCATTAACATTAGTAGATTCTTATTGTCCAGAGTTTTAGTAAATCTTGGAGCATCACTCAACTTGATGAGTCTACAGACATTGGCCTATTTAGACATTGAGGCTTAGGAGCTTACGAATGATAAAATTATGCTAAGAGGATTCAAACAAAAGGGGAGAGAGCCCCTGGTTCCATTACATTACTTTTGAAAGTTGGAGAATTAGTAACGACCGCCAAGTTCCATATCATTGATGCCAAGACCTCTTTTAATGCTCTATTGGGTCGACCAAGGATTCATAAACACAGCATGGTTCCGTCGTCTCTACACCAATGATTAAGTATTACAAGGAAGGACAAGAGCATTGCATCGAATGAGACTTGCAACCATTTTTAGTTCATGAAGTTGGCATTCATGAAGACACCGCTTACTACGCACCTCTAAAAAAAACTGTCTTCTCTCATGAAATTGTGGCAAATGAAGTAAAGGATTCAGAAGAATCACAAAGAAGAGGCCATTCAACTCTGCTTTGATAATCTACTATCATCTCTTCACAATGAGGTGGTAGAGGTTCTCTTAGTCCATATACCTGAGATCGAGGATGGGGACGTGGATGAGGAAGAGCCAAAACGATTGTTGAACGAACTAAGCTAACCATCAATATTGATGATGAAGAGAGTTCTGAGGAGGAAATGATGAAGATAAATTAAAAGAAACCACAGTATGAGACATCTTTGAAAGATGTGGAGAAAAGTGAGTATGAGACAATGTATGATCGGATAAACCATTATGTGAACGTCATGACCCTTACTCTGACTTTCCCTCAAAAGGTCGAGAGTTTAGAGGTTAAGGAAGTCTATAGCGCTAGTTCAAAGCCGATCAAATTTTACCATGCTTCTACTTCTACTAATCTCAAAAATCATGTAAATTTAGATGAGAATTTTAATGAATTAATGTAATTACCTTTTGGTTACTTTTCTCCTTGTGTACAAAAGCTGATTCAACAAGGATAGTTGCCAAGATAAATGCCAAAAGATAAATTATAACTTTTTGAAAAATTATGGAATGTTAAAATTCAAACTCCCAATTCGAAAGAATGTCTCGGATTTAGTACAGTAGGACAGTTGATGATTCAAAATTTTGCATGGTTATTACTAGTGAGTTGGAAGAGGATTGCCTCAATGTGGAGGATGAGTCGACCGATCAGCTGATAGAGGACGCTCTATCAAAATTTGAGAAAGAAATTAAATCAATAATTGATGAATTGAATGAAATCAATCTAGGGATTGAGGAGTAGCCCTGACCAACCTTCTTAAGTTCCTTACTAGGCAAGGAAGAGTCGATAGAGCTGATAAAGTTATTATCATAATTTAAAGACTGCTTTGCTTGGAGTTATGAAGAAATGTCAGGGTTGTCAGCAGAAGTTGTATTTCATAAGGTTGGGGTAGACAAAGATAAAGCCCATGTGAAGCAGGCTCCCAAAAGGATGCACCTCGAGATAGAGCAGTAAGTCATTGTCGAGCATAAGAAGTTAATAAACGCTAACTTTGTAAGAGAAGAGTAATACCCCACATGGCTAGCCAACATTGTCCCAGTTAAGACAGATCCATGTTTGTGTCAACTTCAAGGATCTAAATAAAGCATGTCCAAAAGATGAATACTCGTTGCTGATACCAGAAATGATGATGGACATTGCTTTGTTACATGAGATTTTCTCCTTCATGGATGGATCTTTGGGATATAATCAAATCAAGTTGGATCCAGAAGATGTAGCGTTTACATCATTCAGAACACCGATCAGGATCTTCTGCTACACACTAATGTCATTCGGGTTAAAGAATGCTGGAGCGACATATTAAAGAGCAATGATGAAGATCTTTGACGACCTCATGCACAACCAAGTGGAGTGCTATGTGGATGATTTAGTCATCAAAAGTAAAAAAAAAAATATATCATTTGTATGATTTGAGGATCGAGTTCGAACAATTACGACAATATAATCTTTAGATGAATCCCTTAAAGTGAGCCTTCGGCATCACCTCTGTGAAGTTTCTAGGATTCGTTTTTTGTCATCGAGGAATCAAGATCAATTCAGATAATATTAAAGCTAACTTGGAAATGCCTCCTCCCAAAACCTTGAAACAACTACGTTACTTTTAAGGAAAGTTGACATATCTGAGACGCTTTATTTCTAATCTCTCAGGTAGGTGTCAGCCCTTCTCAACGTTAATTAAAAATGACACCAAATTAATTTGGGAAGAGAAATGTCAGCGGGCCTTTGAGTACATTAAGCAACACTTTATGACAGCTTCTATTTTGGCAGCCCCTATACCAGGAATACTGTTGATACTTTATACCATGGCCTTAAACGACCTCTCGTAGCTCTATTAACCAAAGTCAATGTTGAAGGTAAGGAAAACACACTTTATTACTTGAGTTTCCATCTAATACCGACAGAGATAAAGTATCCACCCATTGAGAAGCATTGTCTAGCTTTAATTTTCAACGCCCAAAAGCTTAGACACTACATGCTTTCTCACAAGATTACCCTTATTTTAAAAGTTAATCTGTTGCAATTTTTGAAGACTAGCCCAACACTTTCCAGATTTTTAGCAAGGTTTATTACAATTTGATATAATTTTTGTTCCCCTATGTGTTATCAAGGGATAAATTTTAGCAGATTTTCTCATAGCACACCCACTTCCAATTGGGTCCCCACTCAATGATGAATTGTCAGACAAACATATATTACAAGTAGAACCGTCCATTGCCAGACATTGCGAAATGTACTTTGATGGAGCTTCTTCATCCATAAAAGATAAAGGATCAGAGACAGTTATACTAGGAAAAACATGAATCGGTCAAATTTTCATCACGCCATATAAGGGCATGCTGAGACTCTCCTATCCTCTGACAGAGTCGTGCACCNTATATAACTTCTTAAATTGATTAAATATCCTATCTTCAGGATAATTAAATTTCCAAGCTTCACTCGGACCCAGAGTAGTCACACACTAACCCTAGATAATTAATGGAACAATATGCTGAAGTTCAAATGATGAACTCAAAATAATTCAAGAGATCCTCAAAGTAGTTCAGGGTCATTCTCTGAACACTTTGAAATCTTCTGGATTTTTTGAAGGACAAACTGAATTCGCCATATTTTGTTCTAAAATCATCCACTAAGAACTTTAGAGACTCAATAAAGTCATACATTGGGGTTTGATATTTATAGCTTTGAATACTTCTGCAATTTAAATTCTTTTAAGAATTATATACACATTGTCAGAACTAACCTTTCAGATGGAGGAACTAGAAGAACCCGGTATGCTTTTAAATTTTTACATTTACCTTTTTGTACTTCTTGTCTTGAACTTGCATGTTAAACAACCATTTCACCCTGCATGTCAAAACCAAAACTTCTATGATAGCCACAAAACTAAAACTAAAATTAAACAAGATAAAATTCACTGCCAAAACATTCAAAATATAAAGACACCTCAAAATTTAATTTTAAACATAACAAAATAAAAATTACAAATAAATTAAAAATGTCTCTATCAGTTGATCGAGAATCCCTCAGAGGAGGTAACCTATGGATGCTAACAATATTTCCCGCGGTCTAAATGAAATTATGGAACTCATTGAGTTGAGTTTAGTAAATTTATTTGGACTAACTGAATTCAAATGAAAATAGTGGTGTTGGAACGATGGAACCATAGGATCCTAACCGATGTCGCTCTAATCAACTTTAATATCCCTCATAAAATTTAAATAACCATGACCACAGGAAATATTTTATTTGACATCATGACTTGACATATTTAGAAACGTAAACTTGCTACGTTGAGAAGCTTGGAGCTAGCATTGTGGGCAGCATGACCATCTTCAACAGCAAAACATGTCTACATCAGTTAAACCATTCTCTCCTTATAAATAAACAACCAATCCATAAGACTTTGAGGTTGTTTGTTTATGCAACATAAACCCCCAACTTATCTTTAAGCCTTTGTATGATTTTGTTGTACAATATAAGTCTTGATTCGTTTAGGACTCCGAGGTTGTTGTTCATCACAACCTAAATCCTCACATCTTCCATGTTATCTGTGTGATTGTCTTACAAGAATGTAAGCCCAAACTAATAAACTTGGCAGGATGAAACATATAAATATTTTTCCTCTAAACTAACGCCAAATAATAGGGTAGCTTGGGAAGTCACTGAAGTTCTCCTCAGGATCTATGAAATCCTTAGTTCTTCTTCCTTTGGATTCCAAAAATAAAATAGTCCAAACTTGAGTCGTTCCCCTTCCACGCCCCCTTTGTCTGAGCTCGTTGAAAAGTCCTAATCCTTTGACCTCTTTGAAGATAATATCCTCTGATTGTTATCGAGAGTTTTCTTGGGTGACTTCGGTTATCTAAGATGTAATTAACTATATGGGCTTGCCTTTATAGGAAAATTTCAAGAACCCAACTTAATATAAACTATATTTAATTTTTCATATTAAATAGAGGAATTTTTTGGCTTATAATATAAAATGGTTTCGCAAACCAAACAGATGTCATATATTTCTTAGTTTATTTGATCAAGCCACAATTTCAAGTCTTGTGTTTATCTTTTGGGGTAAATACATGGTTTGAGGTGTAGTGTCATTTCATTTAAACTATGAAGGGTATGAGATCAATTTGAGTTCATATTTTCCAAAATTAAATTTATATATATGTAAATTAAATCTCTTTCCAAAGCGGGTGACGTGATTCCTATTCCGGCGACAGACAACTTCCAATGGGCAACTCCTCAACTTTTTAATGTCGATAGATTTGGGCAACCCCACTTGGGAAGAGTCTCTTTCTTCATACTAATTAGAAAATATTATTTTCATACATCAGTAATGTGCTCATGTCACTCATGAACCATATTACCCTTCTTCCGTTGACATACTTCACCCATTTCTTTCTTGGGAAGTACGATAAACTTTTTCGGACTTAATGATAGTCTGTTCAAATAGCTTTGAATAGAGAGGTTCAAGAGTTCATTAGGACTTTTAATCTTTATTTCGAGTCGGGCTCGCAATAGGTGTGTTGGTGGACTAGTTCCACCCGGGCATTGTGCGTTGTAAAGACGGTCCCGCACTGGGTCCTAAACATTATTTTTCCTTTCAAGTTTAACTTGTTATTTTACAAATTAAATCAAATTATGTCATGCTATGCTTTCTCCTTAAATTTTCTTATATTAATTAAATCGTTCTACTTGCAAACTATTTTTATTAAAGTTTAAAATCTTCACAAACTAAATAAAGACTTACCGAGTTTACAGATTGACCTCTGTTGATTTTAGTGCTCGCACTAGAATTGTGTGGTATTGGCCAAAAAACTAACCCCAGAGCTTTCTTTTTAAAGTTGTTGCAATGGCATTCCCAGTGCTCACTTTCTTGTGCAACTTGTCGACGAGTCGTAATGTCCGTAACGTCACCCATATCATCAAGTTCGAAGCTGGATTTGAAGATTTTGAGGTTGTTCTCGAAAAAGCCCCATTTTTCATAATGAAATTTGTCACTTTAGAAGTTCAGGAGCCATTTACTGAGTTCAACCTAAACTATCCACAAGATTTCCCTTCTTACAATAATGAAAAGACCACTCTTACCACTACACCTGCTAAACCTATTGTTCCCACTTCTGTTAAGGGAAAAGAGGTTGTGATCATCAAAAACCCAACTGAAGAATTTGTTATCCCACCTTCTGATTTTGGGATTGGATCGAGTTTAAGGATTGCGCCGTCAAACTTAAAGAAGGAACTGTAGCCAAACAATTTGAAAGGCTACTAAAGAATAGACTTTTGAGGAAATTTCTTTTGATGAAATTCCTCATCAGGAGGAACCATGTTTACTGGAGACCTATCCGCTTTTGCGAGAGCATAGGTTCCATCCCTTAATGAACACTGATGGGAATGAGAGTATACAGAAAGTTATCGCAACCTTACCCTCACCTCATGTACATGGTGGGGAGAGGAAGAATCCCACTTCTATCACTTGAGTCAGCTAACATTGTCGCAGCAATTGCCAATGAGATAAATGAGCAAGTAGAGGATGTTCAGGAGAGTCCTCCATATCATAAGAAGATACAAGAATCAGTGATTGAAGAAAAGGTTTAGAAGCTCAGGATCAAGATTTCTGAGTTATTTCAAGAACTTGGAGTTTCCATTGATGATGAGGATGATTAAGATTTTGACTTTAACGATTACCTTGAGGAAGAATTCATGGACATTCATGTCATCAATACTAGAGCCATTGTATCTGCGCACGACGGTCAACCTATCATCAAAGAGAATGCCCTAGATTAGCAAATCAGTCAAATGGATCAAAGAATGGAAGAGATGGCCACTGCCATGGCCGCTACGGCTATAGTTCATGGACAGTCTCAACCCCAATAGTTAGCTTCTCCAGAAGTTAATCAGCCAAAGATTATACATATCACAGATGAGAAGAGGGAAATTGCCTCATCAAACATATTTGATCAATAGAAAAAGGATTCTACATTAAGTGTTATAATAGAAAAATAATTCAAACAAATGGCCAAACGAGTTTGGGAGGCCTTAGCCCAATGTATGTGTGGTGCATTGATTTTAAAGGGTAGACCTTATTCGAAGGAGTTTGATGTCGTACCCCAGCCTAAGGGTTCTGTGTTACCAAAATTTAAGATATTTAATAGGACTAGAAATCTCTGACAGCATATAGCACATTTTCGAGCCACTTGTCGTAGTACAGAAGGAAACAAATTTTTGCTTTTCCAGCAATTTGTCAGTAGCTTGTCGGGAATCGCATTTTATTGGTACGCTGAATTGCCCAACAGATCAGTCAAGACATTTGTCGAATAAGAACAGTTGTTAGTGAAGAGATTTGTTGGAGTGCGAGATCATGTGTCTATTGGAGACCTCATGATGGAGAAGCAAAAGCCTAACAAGACCTTAGGAGATTACATCTTGATGTGGAGAAATCTTAACATGAAATGTGAATAACAAATACAGGAACATCATGCAATTAAGATTTTACTCAAAAGCATTAATGAGATGATAGCTTTCATGCTCAAGGGACTCGCCATTAAATCCTTTGAGAAGCTAATCAATAAAGCTAGTAATCTACAAGAGGAAGTTAAACATATAGATTCCCAGGAGAAATGAGAAAAGACCAGAGCAGCTCCAATATTCAAGAAGAAGTTCAGGATAGTAGCATCGATTGATAAAGAAAAGAAGTTAATGAATATACAGGCAGAGCATTCTCGTCAAGGTTCCCATCACAGCATGCTCAACAGACCCAACAGTATGGCCAGTCTAGCCAGCAGTCACATCAAGGAGGACCATACCAAACAGAGAATAAGAACGGTATGACCATTTCAGAATGAAAGAAGGTAGTATACTCCTTCAAAGATGAAGCTATACCCAAAATCTTTGGAACTTTAATGAAGAATTCTGAGTTCAGCTTACGAGATTCAAAGAAGCCTGAGGATGTTGATAAGAAAGATCAGCCAAATTATTTCCCATACCACAGGATGCTTGGACGTACTATAGAGAAATGTTTTGTTATCAAGGATTGTCTAGAGAGAAATCTTAAGGTGGGTAATATAACAATCCTAAAGGAATATTGAAAAGAACCTGAAAGAGGTTCTATAAATATGATTTTTGCTGAGCCAATCACCCCGATGGATCCCTATTCAGAGAAAGATAGATGGAGTACAGTTTGGAGCAAATTGTCCAAGAAAATACTGAACTAAATTAAGAATGTATCAGCACAAGCCATCATTCAGAGTCATCAGCCTGCCAAGCCAGAGGTATAAATTTCACCAGAAGATCTGCCACCATCAAAGGAGAAGAAGAATGTCATCACGGAGATTGATAGCATAGGAGGTAAGATAGGGGCTACCTCTTTTATGTTGGTTGTCTCAAATTCTGGGAAGAAGATCCTCGAACCCCTGACCATTTATGATTATCTTTTTGCCCCTCTGGGGTCTTTTGAATATAATGATTATGATTTTTGCTATGTTTTAACTGTTTCTAGTGATGATGTAATTGATTTTGCTTAATCTAACTTCAATCTCAATTCCCAAACCGATCCTTAAATCACACTTAAGTTTTATGAACCCGTTATCAAGATTCAAGAAGACATCGACAATGGTGGTCGTGATAGCACCAAGAGTGAGGAACCAATCCTTGAGTTCTACGATGCACTACTTGCTATCAACTTGGATCTTTCCAAAGAAGAAGAAACACCAAAAGTTTTGCCTACAGTATCTCAAGAAGAAGAAATTACAGAGGTGAACTTAAGGAGCGGGAAGGTATTACCCCCAAGAATAGCTCCGGTAGATAAGGAAAAACAAATAGTACCTCAAGAAGAGTTACCTCCGCCCCGCCAATGGAAGAAACATATAACCAAATAACGGTTAGATGATTATATAAAGTGGATTATTATAACGTGCTAGCTCATCTTAGGAAGTTACCGACCAAACTAAGCATCAATGATGCTCTAATCCTGTCAAAGGAGATGAGGGAGCCTCTGTTTACAACTTTTCTTAACCCATAGATTTGTTTAGCTCAGTTGGTCGGCACATCCTCAGATGATGTTCGCTCATTAAAGGAACAGCTTGGGTTAACCTTTACTGATGAAGATTTGCATCTTGGTACAGCTGACCATAACTGACCACTCTATATCTCCATTAACATTAGTAGATTCTTATTGTCCAGAGTTTTAGTAAATCTTGGAGCATCACTCAACTTGATGAGTCTACAGACATTGGCCTATTTAGACATTGAGGCTTAGGAGCTTACGAATGATAAAATTATGCTAAGAGGATTCAAACAAAAGGGGAGAGAGCCCCTGGTTCCATTACATTACTTTTGAAAGTTGGAGAATTAGTAACGACCGCCAAGTTCCATATCATTGATGCCAAGACCTCTTTTAATGCTCTACTGGGTCGACCAAGGATTCATAAACACAGCATGGTTCCATCATCTCTACACCAATGATTAAGTATTACAAGGAAGGACAAGAGCATTGCATCAAATGAGACTTGCAACCATTTTTAGTTCATGAAGTTGGCATTCATGAAGACACCGCTTACTACGCACCTCTAAAAAAAACTGTCTTCTCTCATGAAATTGTGGCAAATGAAGTAAAGGATTCAGAAGAATCACAAAGAAGAGGTCATTCCACTTTGCTTTGATAATCTACTATCATCTCTTTACAATGAGGTGGTAGAGGTTCTGTTAGTCCATATACCCGAGATCGAGGCTGGGGACGTGGATGAGGAAGAGCCAAAACGATTGTTGAACGAACTAAGCTAACCATCAATATTGATGATGAAGAGAGTTTCGAGGAGCAAATGATGAAGATAAAATAGAAGAAACCACAGTATGAGACATCTTTGAAAGATGTGAAGAAAAGTGACTATGAAACAATGTATGATCGGATAAACCATTATGTAAACGTCATGACCCTTACTCTGACTTTCCCTCAAAAGGTCGAGAGTTTAGAGGTTAAGGAAGTCCATATACCGTGCTTCTACTTCTACTAATCTCAAAAATCATGTAAATTTAGATGAGAATTTTAATGAATTAATGTAATTACCTTTTGGTTACTTTTCTCCTTGTGTACAAAAGCTGATTCAACAAGGATAGTTGCCAAGTTAAATGTCAAAAGATAAATTATAACTTTTTGAAAAATTATGGAATGTTAAAATTCAAACTCTCAATTCGAAAGAATGTCTCGGATTTAGTACATTGGGACAGTTGATGATTCAAAATTTTGCATGGTTATTACTATTGAGTTGGAAGAGCATTGCCTCAATGTGGAGGATGAGTCAACCGATCAGCTGATAGGGTACGCTCTACCAAAATTTGAGAAAGAAATTAAATCAACAATTGATGAATTGAATGAAATCAATCTAGGGATTGAGGAGTAGCCCTGACCAACCTTCTTAAGTTCCTTACTAGGCAAGGAAGAGTCGATAGAGCTGATAAAGTTATTATCATAATTTAAAGACTGCTTTGCTTGGAGTTATGAAGAAATGTCAGGGTTGTTAGCAGAAGTTGTATTTCATAAGGTCGGGGTAGACAAAGATAAAGCCCATGTGAAGCAAGTTCCAAAAAGGATACACCTCGAGATAGAGCAGCAAGTCATTGTCGAGCATAAGAAGTTAATAGACGCTAACTTTGTAAGAGAAGAGTAATACCCCACATGGCTAGCCAACATTGTCCCAGTTAAGACAGATCCATGTTTGTGTCAACTTCAAGGATCTAAATAAAGCATGTCCAAAAGATGAATACTCGTTGCTGATACCAGAAATGATGATGGACATTGCTTTGTTACATGAGATTTTCTCCTTCATGGATGGATCTTTGGGATATAATCAAATCAAGATGGATCCATAAGATGTAGCGTTTACATCATTCGGAACACCGATCAGGATCTTTTGCTACACACTAATGTCATTCGAGTTAAAGAATGCTGGAGTGACATATTAAAGAGCAATGATGAAGATCTTTGACGACCTCATGCACAACCAAGTGGAGTTCTATGTGGATGATTTAGTCATCAAAAGTAAAAAAAAATATATCATTTGTATGATTTGAGGATCGTGTTCGAATAATTACGACAATATAATCTTAAGATGAATCACTTAAAGTGAGCCTTCGGCATCACCTTTGTGAAGTTTCTAGGATTTTTTTTCTGTCATTGGGGAATCAAGATCAATTTAGATAATATTAAAGCTATCTTGGAAATGCCTCCTCCCAATACCTTGAAACAACTACGTTCCTTTTAAGGAAAGTTGACATATCTGAGACGCTTTATTTCTAATCTCTCAGGTAGGTGTCAGCCCTTCTCAACATTAATTAAAAAGGACACCAAATTAATTTGGGAACAGAAATGTCAGCGGGCCTTTGAGGACATTAAGCAACACTTAATGACACCTTCTGTTTTGGCAGCCCTATACCAGGAAAACCGTTGATACTTTATACCATGGCCTTAAACGACCCTCTCGTAACTCTATTAACCAAAGTCAATGATGAAGGTAAGGAAAACACACTTTATTACTTGAGTTTCCATCTAACACCGACAGAGATAAAGTATCCACCCATTGAGAAGCATTGTCTAGCTTTAATTTTCAACGCCCAAAAGCTTAGACACTACATGCTTTCTCACAAGATTACCCTTATTTTAAAAGTTAATCTCTTGCAATTTTTTAAGACTAGCCCAACACTTTTTGTATTTTTAGCAAGGTTTATTACAATTTGATATAATTTTGGTTCCCCTATGTGTTATCAAGGGATAAATTTTAGCAGATTTTTTCATAGCACACCCACTTCCAGTTGGGTCCCCACTCAATGATGAATTGTCAGACAAACATATATTACAAGTAGAACCATCCATTGCCAGACATTGCGAAATGTACTTTGATGGAGCTTCTTCAGCCATAAAAGACAAAGGATCAGGGACAGTTATACTAGGCAAAACATGGATCGGTCAAATTTTCATCACGCCATATAAGGGCATGCTGAGACTCTCCTATCCTCTGACAGAGTCGTGCACCAACAACAAAGCAAAATTTGAAGCATCAATCACTGGTTTGGAGTTGGCGATCTCAATGGATATAATGGATATTGTCATCTATGGTGACTCTCAACTTGTTATCTAGCAAGTTGTTGGACAAGATAAGATTTTGAAGCCAAGATTAGCGAAATATCATTAGTATGCAATGAAGCTGCTTTAATAGATTCCTAGTTTGACTCTCTACCAAATTCCTCAGGGAGATAATGCCCATGCCAATGCTCTACCAAAACTCGGTAAGGAGATAACATGTCCACTAGAGGATTCCATTGATATTACAGTAGAATGAAGAAGACTTTTGTCTTGGATTGACCTCGATAATATACGAAAGCTCAAAGAAGAAGAACAAGGAATAATGATTGCAGTTACCATTAATAGAATATTTCCAAACTGAAAAATTACTAGAGGACATGTCTAAAGCATGTCACATCACAAGAAGAGCTTAATCATATGCTCTGGTGGGCGATGCCCACAATAGAAAATTGTTTGATCAGATGTGGTTGTGATGTCTAAGCTGAGTAGAAGCATAGAATATCATCAAGGAAGTACATGTCGGATCATGTGGTTCTCACTAGTCAGGACCGAAGATGAAAACTAAGATCAATTGGCTCGAATATTATTGGTTGGCAATGATGCCAGATTGCATGGACATAGTCAGATAGTGTCACCAGTGTCAAGTGCATGGGGTGTTCTTGCACCAACCTCTGAATGTGCTACACTTGACAGTTGCCTTGTGGCAATTCGAGTGTTGGGGAATGGACATAATATATCTAATAGACCCTCCATTCTCTAAGGGACACAGATTTATTCTTACTGCTACG
Organism: Phalaenopsis hybrid cultivar; assembly: GCA_002079205.1. Lineage (NCBI taxonomy): Eukaryota > Viridiplantae > Streptophyta > Magnoliopsida > Asparagales > Orchidaceae > Phalaenopsis > Phalaenopsis hybrid cultivar. The sequence continues at coordinate 132,008 of JXCR01146638.1, forward strand.
GATTACTTCTCTAAGTGGGCAGAAGCAGTGCTCTTACAAGAGGTTATAACACAACACATCCTTCAATTCTTCAAATGTCAGATCGTCTATTGTTTTGGTGTACCAAGCATAGTAATTTCTGACAATGGGATAGCCTTCAAAAGCACCAAAATCAACAAATTTGTCAAAAGACATGAGATAGACTGGAGATACTCTACGATCTACTATCCTAGGTCAAATGGCCTGGCCGAGGCTTCAACAAAACACTGACACTGGTTTTGAATAAAACATTGGACGAAAACAAAAGAGACTAGTATAATAAACTGTTAGAAGATTTGTGGGCCCATCAGACGGCGTTTAGGACTCCCACTCAATGTAAACCTTACGTGCTCATATATGGATCCGAGGTTGTACTACAGCTAGAGCTTCAGACTCTATCTCTTAGAGTCGCCATTGCCAACCAAATCATAATAGAAGAAAGTACAAAACTCAAGCTTGAGGAATTGGAGAGTCTCGAAGGAAAGCGACTAGAAGCGCAACAGAATTTGGAGCTCTACTAAGCAAGGATGGTGCAAGCTCATGACAAATTGGTCCGTTTGAGGATGTTCAAAGTTGGTGACCTCATTCTTATTTTTAAAAGGCCTGTTATTGCATGCCAAAAGGTGGTGGAAAGTTTGAACCAACTTGAGAGGGACCATTTGCCGTAGAAAGGGTCTATTCAAGAGGAGCCTACCAGCTAGTGGATTTTTTAGGCGAAAGACCTATGTTTTCGATCAATGGATGTTATTTGAAAACACATTATGCAACATTACATTGTTTAAAATGAGATTTTGAGATCTAGATTGTTTTGGGTTTACTTATTTGGCCAAGCGTTTGTGACTGGGTCCAAAATTTTGTAATGGGATTAATCTTAATGAAATGAAAATTTTGAAATTGCTCACTTCATTCTTTTCTCTTCTATGTTTCTTAATTTTTACATTTCACTAAAATTAAGTAAATTAATAATAAAAAATAACTCTTGCGCTCTGTTGACCTCACTTTTGGTTAAGGTTTAGTTTTCCCTCTTTAGTTGCCTAAGGTCTAGCCATAGGACTTTCCTGTTAACTATTCTTAGCAAACTAGAAAAGGCACCATCACATTTAGAAATTTTAAACTCTTTCTTGTTCAACTTGAAATTCCACATATTGGTCCCAAGCTCTAGCACTTTGTAAGTGGGTTCAGTATGGAGGATCTCAAGAGGAGTCCCCCTAGAACTGTTTGACCTTAGGGTTGACCCTGGATGTTAGTGTGGAGGTAGTTCACTCACTACACTCACTATCACCAATGTGCACTAGCAACCCTAAACCCTAATTTGCTGACTTTGATACCTCGATCTTTTGGGAGACTCATGTAGATGGTTCTCTAGAACCACTAGCCTTAGGCTACGGTTTAGCTAAGACCAGTACATAGAGAACCCAAATGAGGATTTCTTTGGTTCATAGCTTATGTAAGGAGGTTGGCACCCCAATCCTACCAAAGTTTCCCGTTTGACCTTTTTACCCCCAAACCTACCCAAATTACCAAAACACCCCCAAATCCCAAATTTGGCCAAAAATCCCAATTTCACCCAAACTACCCAAATTTCTTCAAATATCAATTCAAGCATTTTCAAAATACCTAAATTGCCTAAAACCACACAAAATTCCTAAATTTACCAAAATACCCCCAAATTTCTAGTTTTTCTCTTTAGATAAAAAAGAAGAAATTCTAAATTTACCAAAAATATCCCTAAATTGTCTAGTTTTTCCTTTAGAAGCCTAGGGTCTAGCCATAGAACTTTCCTATTGACTACTCCTAAAGAACTAGAAAAGAAACCTCACCATTAGAAACTCTAAACACTTCTTTTCTCAACTTGAAGTTCCACATAGTGGTCCTAACCTCTAGCACTCAGTAGGCAGGGCCAGTATGAGGGAGCTCAAGGGGAGTCCCGATGGACTGCTTGGCCTTAGGATTGACCCTAGGTGTTGGTCTGGAGCTAGTTCACACACTTTCACCCCACTCACAACCCTTAACTCAAACTTTTGACTTGGATCCCTTGATCTTAGACCCACTAGCCCTAGGCTAGGGTTTGGCTAAGACCAGTACATAGATTACTCAAATTTGGGTTCCATTGGTCCATGGCTCATATAGAGTGGTTGGCACCATAATTTTACCAAAATATCCAACTTGGCTCTTTGTCTTACCAAATCTACCCAAATAACGTAAACACGCCAAAACACCAAGTTTCACCGAAATTCTCAATTTCACCTAGACTAACCAAATTTGTTCAAAAATCATTTCAGACCATTTCAAAATAGTTGAATTGCCCAAAACCACAAAAAATTGCCAAAATTACAAAAATACCCCCAAAATTGCCAAAATTGCCAAAATGCCCTTGATGACTCAAACTTTCCCAAAACCCCCAAAATCATTTCAAATGTCTCAAAAACTATTTTAATCTCTTCCATTAAGCTCAATTTCGTCAATTTTGACCAAAAGCCCCAAATTGCTCTTAAAGACCCAATTTCCCCAAATTCATCTCAAATGTCCATCAATTTGATACAAATTCCCCCAATTTCAATTCTTAACTCAAATTCATAATGAACAAACTCAATTCAAACCAAATCCAAGTCTAATTGACCCACATTTGAGTCCAATTTCAACCCAAATAAAAAAACCCCAATTTCGCCCAAAATTAAAATCCCATTTAATTGACCACCAAATCTTTCCAATTGCCTCAAGTATGCATCATAAACTCTTTAAAACAATTCCACACATCAAATTGAACCTTCAATTGGCCTTGGTCAACCCTCATTTTCACCTAAAAATAACTTGGACCAGAACCCCCACTTTGCCCAATTTGGTTGCTCTAAATTTCACCTAATTGAATGCTCAAACCCCAAAATTGACACCCAATTGATATTGAGAACTCTTCATGANTTAGTTTGACTCTCTACCAAATTCCTCAGGGAATAATGCCCATGCCAATGCTCTACCAAAACTCGGTAAGGAGATGACATGTCCACCAGAGGATTCCATTTATATTACAGTAGAATGAAGAAGAGTTTTGTCTTGGATTGACCTCGATAATATATGAAAGCTCAAAGAAGAAGAACAAGGAATAACGATTGCAGTTACCATTAATAGAATATTTCCAGACTGAAAAATTTCTAGAGGACATGTCTGAAGCATGTCACATCACAAAAAGTGCTTAATCATATGCTCTGGTGGGAGATGTCCACAATAGAAAATCGTTTGATCAGATGTGGTTGTGATGTCTAAGCTGAGTAGAAGCATAGAATATCATCAAGGAAGTACATGCCGGATCATGTGGTTTTCACTAGTCAGGACCGAATATGAAAATTAAGATCAATTGGCTCGAATATTATTGGTCGGCAATGATGCCAGATTGCATGGACATAGTCAGATAGTGTCACCAGTGCCAAGTGCATGGGGTGTTCTTGCACCAACCTCCGAATGTGCTACACTTGACAGTTGCCTTGTGGCAATTCAAGTGTTGGGGCATGGACATAATAGATCTGATAGACCCTCCATTCTCTAAGGGAGACAGATTTATTCTTATTGCTACGGATTACTTCTCTAAGTGGGCAGAAGCAGTGCTCTTACAAGAGGTTATAGCACAACACATCCTTCAATTCTTCAAAAGTCAGATCATCTACTATTTTGGTGTACCAAGCATAGTAATTTCTGACAATGGGATAGCCTTCAAAAGCACCAAAATCAACAAATTCGTCAAAAGGCATGAGATAGACTAGAGATACTCTACAATCTACTATCCTAGGTCAAATGGCCTGGCCGAGGCTTCAACAAAACACTGATACTGATTTTGAATAAAACATTGGATGAAAACAAAAGAGACTAGTATAATAAACGGTTAGAAGATTTGTGGGCCCATCTGACGACGTTTAGGACTCCCACTCAATGTAAACCTTACGTGCTCATATATGGATCCAAGGCTGTACTACAGCTAGAGGTTCAGACTCTATCTTTTAGAGTCGCCATTGCCAACCAAATCATAATAGAAGAAAGTACAAAACTCAAGCTTGAGGAATTGGAGAGTCTCGAAGGAAAGTGACTAGAAGCGCAACAGAATTTGGAGCTCTACTAAGCAAGGATGGTGCAAGCTCATGAAAAATTGGTCCGTTTGAGGACGTTCAAAGTTGGTGACCTTGTTCTTATTTTTAAAAGGCCTGTTCTTGCATGCCAAAAGGTAGTTGGAAAGTTTGAACCAACTTGAGAGGGACCATTTGCCGTAGAAAGGGTCTATTCAGGAGGAGCCTGCCAGCTAGTGGATTTTTTAGGCGAAAGACCTATGTTTTCGATCAATGGATGTTATTTGAAAACATATTATGCAACATTACATTGTTTAAAATGAGATTTAGAGATCTAGATTGTTTTGGGTTTACTTATTTGGCCAAGCGTTTGTGACTGGGTCCAAAATTTTGTAATAGGATTAATCTTAATGAAATGAAAATTTTGAAATTGCTCACTTCATTCTTTTCTCTTCTGTGTTTCTTAATATTTACATTTCGCTAAAATTAAGTAAATTAATAATAAAAAAAAACTCTTGCGCTCTGTTGAACTCACTTTTGGTTAAGGTTTAGTTTTCCCTCTTTAGTTGCCTAAGGTCTAGCCATAGGACTTTCCTGTTAACTATTCTTAGAAAACTAGAAAATGCACCATTACATTTAGAAATTTTAAACTCTTTCTTGCTCAACTTGAAATTCCACATATTGGTCCTAAGCTCTAGCACTTAGTAAGTGGGGTCAGTATGGAGGATCTCAGGAGCAGTCCCCATAGAACTGTTTGACCTTAAGGTTGACCCTGGGTGTTAGTTTGGAGGTAGTTCACTCACTACACTCACTATCACCAATGTACACTCGCAACCCTAAACCCTAATTTGCTGACTTTGATACCTCGATCTTTTGGGAGACTCATGTAGATGGTTCCCTAGAACCACTAGCCTTAGACTACGGTTTAGCTAAGACCAGTACATAGAGAACCCAAATGAGGATTTCATTGGTTCATAGCTTATGTAGGAAGGTTGGCACCCCAATTCTACCAAAGTTTCCTGTTTGACCTTTTTACCCCCAAACCTACCCAAATTACCAAAACACCCCCAAATCCCAAATTTGGCCAAAAATCCCAATTTCACCCAAAATACCCAAATTTGTTCAAATATCAATTCAAGCATTTTCAAAATACCCAAATTGCCTAAAACCACACAAAATTGCTAAATTTACCAAAATACCCCAAAATTTCTAGTTTTTCTCTTTAGATAAAAAAGAAAAATTGCTAAATTTACCAAAAATATCCCCAAATTGTCTAGTTTTTCTCTTTAGAAGGCTAGGGTCTAGCCATAGAACTTTCCTATTGACTACTCCTAAAGAACTAGAAAAGAAACCTCACCATTAGAAACTTTAAACTCTTCTTTTCTCAACTTGAAGTTCCACATAGTGGTCCTAACCTCTAGCACTTAGTAGGCAGGGCCAGTATGAGGGAGCTCAAGGGGAGTACCGATGGACCGCTTGGCCTTAGGATTGACCCTAGGTGTTGGTCTGGAGCTAGTTCACACACTTTCACCCCATTCACAACCCTAAACTCAAGCTTTTTGACTTGGATCCCTTGATCTTTTGGGAAACTCGTGTAGATAGTCCCTTAGACCCACTAGCCCTAGGCTAGGGTTTGGCTAAGACCAGTACATAGATGACTCAAATTTGGGTTCCATTGGTCCATGGCTCATATAGAGTGGTTGGCACCATAATTTTACCAAAATATCCAACTTGGCTCTTTGCCTTCCCAAATCTACCCAAATAACGTAAACACCCCAAAACACCAAGTTTCACCAAAATTCTCAATTTCACCTAGACTAACCAAATTTGTTCAAAGATCATTTCAGACCATTTCAAAATAGCTGAATTGCCCAAAACCACAAAAAATTGCCAAAATTACAAAAATACCCCCAAAATTGCCAAAATTGCCAAAATGCCCTTAATGACTCAAACTTTTCCAAAACCCCCAAAATCATTTCAAATGTCTCAAAAACTATTTTAATCTCTTCCATTAAGCTCAATTTGACCAATTTTGACCAAAAGCCCCAAATTGCTCTTAAAGACCCATTTTCCCCAAATTCATCTCAAATGTCCATCAATTTGATACCAATTCCCCCAATTTCAATTCTCAACTCAAATTCATAATGAACAAACTCAATTCAAACCAAATTCAAGTCTAATTGACCCACATTTGAGTCCAATTTCAACCCAAATAAAAAAGCACCAATTTGGCCCAAAATTAAAATCCCATTTAATTGACCACCAAATCTTTCCAATTGCCTCAAGTATGCATCATAAACTCTTTAAAACATTTCCACACATCAAATTGAACCTTCAATTGGCCTTGGTCAACCCTCAATTTTACCTAAAATTAACTTGGACCAGAACCCCCACTTTGCCCAATTTGGTTGTCTCTAAATTTCACCTAATTGAATGCTCAAACCCCAAAATTGACACCCAATTGATATTGAGAACTCTTCATGATATTACCCTAGACCATTTTCATCCATAAATTTAGACTTAACCCAACTCTACCTCAACCTTAGCCCAAGTCTAACCCAACATCCCCAAATTGACCAAATGGAGAAATCCTCCAAATTGAACATCCAAATCAATTCAAAATCACTCCAAATCTTTTCTAAACTTTTTATGAGAATCATCTACACTAAATTGATCAATAAAGTGGGCTCAATGTCATGGTTAGCCAAACCCAAATCCAACTTCAGGCCAATTTGACTCAAATTGAACCCATGCACCAAAATTGACTAAGCCATGCCCAAGTGTCCAAATTAATGACACTACACCACCAAGTACGTCATAGTGACCAGCCTAGACCCACATAAACTAGCCAANCAAATTGATCAATAAAGTGGGCTCAATGTCATGGTTAGCCAAACCCAAACCCAACTTCAGGCCAATTTCACTCAAATTGAACCCATGCACCAAAATTGACTAAGCCATGCCCATGTGTCCAAATTAATGACACTACACCACCAAGTACGTCATAGTGACCAGCCTAGACCCACATAAACTAGCCAAGGAGGGCTATGGACCAACAGTTCCCTAGATTAAGGGATTTCATCCCATTTTGGGTCTAAGATAAAATATCTCCACCATCATGACAAAACATTAGTGGTTAATTATAATTAACCCTCTTGTTAGCTCACTTGACTTCTCTAGCCACCATCTCTGATCCTATCGGCTGATCTAGTGGCTGGAAAACACCAAAATAGAGNGAATTAAGGGATTTCGTCCCATTTTTGGGTCTAAGACAAAATATCTCCACCATCATGACAAAACATTAGTGGTTAATTACAATTAACCCTCTTGTTAGCTCACTTGACCTCTCTAGCCACCAACTCTGACCCTATCGGCTGATCTAGTGGTTGGAAAACACCTAAATCGAGAGTCCCCATCCCTTAACTCTAATTCAATTTCACCCATCCAATGTGTTTAGCTCTCATTGGTATTTGACAATTTGAAGCCCTCCACATAAGCACTTAATTGAACCCAAATTGAAGGTCTGAGCTCCACCCAAAGCCGCTTTTTTTAAACCAACTTCTCCATGGCCAAAGGGGAGCTAAACAAAATCCTTGGAGAAACTCTGTCAAAATCGCACCAAAGACTCTCCAAGTCTTCCTTAGCCCAAGCCAACCATGTTCCCCCTCTGTTTCCCCCTGTGAGAGTTCAATTTTGTGCTCAAAATCAGGCTGGAACTNATCTGTCAAAATCTCACCAAAGACTCTCCAAGTCTTCCTTAGCTCAAGCCAACCATGTTCCCCCTCTGTTTCCCCCTGTGAGAGTTCAATTTTGTGCTCAAAATCAGGCTGGAACTAGGACACATTTCTCGACAGACCCACAGTGAACTGAACTCCAATTAACTATGCACACACCAACCCCACAGTGAGTGGAGTTGATCCCCACAAAAGCCCCTCTCAAACAGCCACTAACCTTGTTCTAGACCAACATCTGATATTGAGCTTGGTTAAAAATATTGCTAGAAAATTCACCAAGGCTTGAGACTTCATCTCAAAATTAGTTGATCCCAATCAAACCTACCACAACCATCTACTTGAGGCCTTTCCTCTCAAACAAAGATACTGAGATCTAAAGCTAGCCCAAGCTTCTCTTAATTCTCTATGTGTAATGTCTTGATTTCATACTTGATAAACCATATAGATCTGTTCATCTTGAGTAGATGAAGGTTTAGAAACAAACCACATGTGATTTGGTTGAGTCTAGATGAAGAGCTTAAGGTTTTAGTGTGAACAGTTCTCAGGTTAGGTCATATGGGGACAATTACGGGGAGTCGTCCGATCGCGCATTTATTTCATCAACGGATGAGATCAAGCCAGTCCAACCTTAAGTGCGAAAAGGCGGGTCGCGTGGTAGCTGAGGTGGATTGCAGCGTGAAATGGTGGAATGTTGTGTGTGAGTNAATTGAGCTTGGTTAAAAATATAGCTAGACAATTCACCAAGGCTTGAGACTTCATCTTAAAATTAGTTGGTCCCAATCAAACCTACCACAACCATCAGCTTGAGGCCTCTCCTCTCAGACGAAGATATTGAGATCTAAAGCTAGCCCGAGCTTCTCTTAATTCTCTATGTGTAATGTCTTGATTTCATACTTGATAAACCATATAGATATGTTCATCTTGAGTAGATGAAGGTTTAGAAACAAACCCCATGTGATTTGGTTGAGTCTAGATGAAGAGCTTAAGGTTTTAGTGTGAACAGTTCTCGGGTTAGGTCATTTGGGGACAGTTACGGGGAGCCGTCCGATCGCGCATTTATTTCATCAACGGATGAGATCAAGCCGGTCCAACCTTTAGTGCGAAAAGGCGGGTCGCGTGGTAGCTGAGGTGGATTGCAGCGTGAAATGGTGGAATGTTGTGTGTGAGTTTGAAGCCGTCGTAGGATGAGGTGATGTCGCGTGTTTAAGTAAGAAAATATAGATTTTATGAATTATTTTTAATGCCTGATCTTCAAAAATTTATATCTTTCTCTAGAAAAATCATAAAAATAAATGAAAAATACCAACTTATTCAGTGAACAAAATAGAAAAATGTGGATTAAAAATAAAAATTATTTGCTAAGTATATGATTTTTAAATAATTAAATACTCATTGAGGTATTTTAATTCATAATGATTAAATACTAACCACCATGACTTGAAATATTTAGGGTTGGTTCTAAAGNGAGTAGAAAAATGTGAATTAAAAATAAAAATTATTTGCTAAGTATATGATTTTTAAATAATTAAATACTCTTTGAGGTATTTTAATTCATAATGATTAAATACTAACCACCATGACTTGAAATATTTAGGGTTGGTTCTAAAGTTAGAGAGCACCTATATGCTTCTAATCCTAATTTTCAAGCCTAAGTGACTATTTTTGGCTTTATTTAATCATATAAATTAAAACATCCCTCAAAATATTTTGAAATCAATTTTGCTAAGTTTCATATGGTCAGAAGAGCTTGGAGAAAATATTGTGATGATTTGAAAAAATTTGAATCCTTCTATTATTACTTAAATATCTTTACCTTGTATTATTTTATTTAAATTAAATATAAATTAAAATTTTACAAAATAAATTCAATATTTTTCATAAAAATCATTCCAACTCATTATAAAAATTTCAAATTTATTTAATTTGATTTGTGCATTAAAGTAGATTTTGCAAGTAAAAATGGCATTTTGCACAAAATGAATTATATTAAATTAAATAAGCATAGAAAAATTTTGAAAAATAGTTTTCTGAGTTCCTGGTGATCAGGGGCATTTAATAAAAATAAAAGCTATTTTTGTGAATATATCTTATTTTTAAAGTATATTTTGAATTACAATAATCAAAATAATATAAATTTTTAAAAATGCAAAAGATAGTTTAAAATGTGTGCAATTGTTCCGTGATCACTTGGCACCCCTTAAAATATTTTTTTTGATATTTCTAAATTAAAAAAAAAGTTAAAGGCCTAAAANATTTGAAAAATAGTTTTCTGAGTTCTTGGTTATCAGGGGCATTTAATAAAAATAAAAGTAATTTTTGTGAAAATATCTTATTTTTAAAGTATATTTTGAATTACAATAATCAAAATAATGTAATTTTTTTAAAATGCAAAAGATAGTTTAAAATGTGTGCAATTGTTCTGTGATCACTTGGCACCCCTTAAAATATTTTTTTTGATATTTCTAAATTAAAAAAAAAGTTAAAGGCCTAAAATCTATTTTTGCTTTTTTCTCACAAAAATAATTACAATAAATTAAATATAAATCATAAAAATATAAAATTTGTTCCAATGAGTTTTTCATGGACTTATGAGAGGTTAATAAAAATTTAAAAGTTATTTTTGAATATTAAAACATATTTTTGTATTTAAATAATCATTAAAAAGGATGCTTAANTCTCACAAAAATAATTACAATAAATTAAATATAAATCATAAAAATATAAAATTTGTTCCAATGAGTTTTTCATGGACTTATGAGAGGTTAATAAAAATTTAAAAGTTATTTTTGAATATTAAAACATATTTTTGTATTTAAATAATCATTAAAAAGGATGCTTAAATAATTATAATAACCATAATATTACAAAATAAAAATCATAAAATTTTGTGCAAGTATTCTTCTGACCTAAGAAGACCTCCAATAATTCTCCCAAAAAATAAAACTTCATTTTGATTAATTAAATAAATTGACATTGAAAAATCCAATTTTTGGGTTATAATAATTATTTTAAATTAAATCAAAATTTGAAAAATCATACTTTCCTCTCTTTTATTTTAATTAATCCATGGATGGGATACTCAAATATTTTCAAGGCCATTTGAGTTTTGCTTGAAGAATTATAAGAAGAGGAGCCTTAAGGGAAGGGTAGTAATTTTAGGCTTGAGTGCCTTAATCAAAATTAATGATTAATCGAATGGAAAATGGGTAATTTTGATCTTAAAACCTATGTTTGGATGATTGAGATACAATGGGTTTAAAAAGTAAAAACTCACTTACCACCTCTTCAGAATATCAACAAAATCATCATTTCCTTAATCCTCATGATTTTGAAGTAAACTAAGATCAAATGATTCTCAAGTGGTGGGCTTAAGTCAGGGAGATGATAATTTACTTATCTTAAGCATAAAATTGATGATGATGGGATTATTCAATAAGAATAAATATCACTTAAACCAAAATTTTAATCACCACCAGATTCCCCCGTTATGATTGTTTAAGGTTTTGTAGTGACCTAGGTTCGATGTCTAAACTCAATTGATCGGATTTAGAAGATACTATGATTGGTAATTAACATCGTTAAACACACCAAGCCCATTTATGATGAGCACCAAATCTTTAATGACTTAAGTTTGCCTTAGGGGCATTCATCCATATAGCTTCTAAGTAAAGTATTAAATTGATTAAGTATCCTATCTTCAGAATAATTTAATTAGCAAGCTTCACTGGGCAATGGGGTAGTCACACTCTAACCTTGGATAATTAATGGAACATTATGATGAAGTTCAATTGATGAACTCAAAATAATTCAAGAGATTCTCAAAGTAGTTCATTGTCATTCCCTGATGACTTCGAAATCTTCTGGATAATTTGATGGGCAAATTGAATTCCCCATATTTTGTTCTAAAATCATTTACTAANTGATATTTAAATAATTATAATAACCACAATCTTACAAAATAAAAATCATAAAATTTTGTGCAAGTATTCTTCTGACCTAAGAAGACCTCCAATAATTCTCCCAAAAAATAAAACTTCATTTTGATTAATTAAATAAATTGACATTGAAAAATCCAATTTTTGGGTTATAATAATTATTTTAAATTAAATCAAATTTTGAAAAATCATACTTTCCTCTCTTCTATTTTAACTAATCCATGGATGGGATACTCAAATATTTTCAAGACCATTTGAGTTTTGCTTGAAGAATTATAAGAAGAGGAGCCTCAAGGGCAGGGTAGTAATTTTAGGCTTGAGTGCCTTAATCAAAATTAATGATTAATCGAATGGAAAATGGGTAATTTTGATCTTAAAACCTATGTTTGGATGATTGAAATACAATGGGATTAAAAGGTAAAAACTCACTTACCACCTCTTCAGAATAGCAACAAAATCATAATTTCCTTAATCCTCATGATTTTGAAGTAAACTAAGATCAAATGATTCTCAAGTGGTGGGCTTAAGTCAGGGAGATGATAATTTACTTATCTTAAGCCTAAAATTGATGATGATGGGATTATTCAATAAGAATAAATATCACTTAAACCAAAATTTTAATCACCACCAGATTCCCCCGTTATGATTGTTTAAGGTTTTGTAGTGACCTAGGTTCGATGTCTAAACTCAATTGATCAAATTTAGAGGATACTATGGTTGGTAATTAACATCGTTAAACACACCAAGCCCATTTGTGATGAGCACCAAATCTTTAATGACTTAAGTTTGCCTTAGGGGCATTCATCCATATAACTTTTAAGTAAAGTATTAAATTGATTAAGTATCCTATCTTCAGGATAATTTAATTAGCAAGCTTCACTGGGCAACGGGGTAGTCACACTCTAACCTTGGATAATTAATGGAACATTATGATGAAGTTCAATTGATGAACTCAAAACAATTCAAGAGATTCTCAAAGTAGTTCATTGTCATTCCATGAATACTTCGAAATCTTCTGGATAATTTGATGGGCAAATTGAATTCCCCATATTTTGTTCTAAAATCATTTACTAAGATCTTCAGAGACTCAATAGAGTCATACTTTGGGTTTTGATAGCAATACCTTTGTCTACTCCTGCAATTTAAATTCTTTGAAAAATTATACACACAATGTTAGAACTAACCTTTCAAGTGGAGGAACTAGAAGATCTGACAGGTATGCTTTAAAATTATTGCTTTTACCTTTCTGCACTTTTTATCTCGAACTTGTATGTTAAACAACAATGTCACCCTACATGTCAAAACCAAAACTGCTATGATAGCCACAAAACCAGAACTAAAATCAAACAAGATAAAATTCACCGCCAAAACATTCAAAATATAAAAATAACTCAAAATTTAATCACAAACATAATAAAATAAAAATTTCAACTAAATTAAAATTATCTCTATCGGATGATCAGGAATTCCTCGGAGGAGGTAACCTATGGTTGCTAACGAGATTTCCCACGGTCTAAAAGAAAGTATGGAACTCATTGACTTGAGTTTAGTAAATTCATTTGGACTAAGTGAATTTAAAAGAAAATAGTAATGTCAAAATGATGGAACCGTAGGATCCTAACCGGTGTCACTCTAATTAACCTTAATATCCTCCCTAAAATTGAAATAATCATGACCATAAAAAATATTTGATTTGACATCACGACCTGACACATTAGGAAACTTAAACTTGCTATGATGAGAAGTTTGGAGCTAGCATTGTGGGCAGCACGGGCATCTTCAACAGCAAAACACGTCTACATCAGCTAAACCATTCTCTCATTAGAATTAAACAACCAATCCATAGGACATCGAGGTTGTTTCTTATGCAACATAAATCCTCAACTTATCTTTAGGCCTTTGTATAGTTCCACTATACAATCTAAGCCTTAACTCGTTTTAGGACTCTGAGATTGTCGTTCAACACGACCTAAATCTTCACATCTTTCAGGCTATTTGTGTGATCATCTCACACAAATGTAAGCCCTAATTAATAAAATTGGCAGGATGAAACATTTAAATATTTCTCTTTTCAACTGAAGACAAACCATAGGGTAGCTTGAGAAGTCACTGAGGTTCTTCTCAAGATCTATGACATCCCCTAGTTCTTCTTCCTTTGGATTCCAAAAATAACATGTTGTAAATTTGAGTCATTCCCCTTCCACACCCCCTTTGCCCGATCTCATTGAAAAGTCCTAATTCTTTGACCTCATTGAAGATAATATCTGCTAATTTTTTTCTAGAGTTTTCTTAGGTGACTTCGGTTATCTAAGATGTAAATAACTATAGGATCTTGCCTTTATTGGAAACTTTCAAGAACCCAGCTTAATATAAACCCTATTTAATTTTCCATATTAAATAGGGGAACTTGTTGGCTTACAATATAAAATTGTTTCCCAGACCAAACGGATGTCATATACTTCTTAGTTTATTTTATCGAGCCTCACCCTCAAGCCTTGTGTTTATCATTCAAGGTAAATACATGGCTTGAGGTATAGTTTTCTTTCATTAAAACTATGAAAGGTATGAGATCAGTTTAATTTCATACTTTTCTAAACTATATATATATATATATATATATATATATATATGTAAANTTGAAATTTAAATTCTTTGAAAAATTATATACACAATGTCAGAACTAACCATTCAGGTGGAGGAACTAGAAGATCTGACAGGTATGCTTTAAAATTATTGCTTTTACCTTTCTGCACTTTTTATCTCGAACTTGTATGTTAAACAACAATGTCACCCTGCATATCAAAACCAAAACTGCTATGATAGCCACAAAACCAGAACTAAAATCAAATAAGATAAAATTCACCGCCAAAACATTCAAAATATAAAAATAACTCAAAATTTAATCACAAACATAATAAAATAAAAATTTCAACTAAATTAAAATTATCTCTATCGGATAATCAGGAATTCCTCGGAGGAGGTAACCTATGGTTGCTAACGAGATTTCCCACGGTCTAAAATAAAGTATGGAACTCATTGACTTGAGTTTAGTAAATTCATTTGGACTAAGTGAATTTGAAAGAAAATGGTAATGCCAAAATGATGGAACCGTAGGATCCTAACCGGTGTCACTCTAATCAACCTTAATATCCTCCCTAAAATTGAAATAATGATGACCATAAAAAATATTTAATTTCACATCACGACCTGACACATTAGGAAACTTAAACTTGCTTTGATGACAAGCTTGGAGCTAGCATTGTGGGCAGCACGGGTATCTTCAACAACAACACGTCTACATTAGCTAAACCATTCTCTCATTAGAATTAAACAACCAATCCATAGGACATCGAGGTTGTTTCTTATGCAACATAAATCCTCAACTTATCTTTAGGCCTTTGTATAGTTCCACTATACAATCTAAGCCTTAACTCGTTTTAGGACTTTGAGATTATCATTCATCACGACCTAAATCTTTACATCTTTCAGGCTATTTGTGTGATCATCTCACACGTATGTAAGCCCTAATTAATAAAATTGGTTGGATGAAAAATTTAAGTATTTCTCTTTTCAACTGAAGACAAACCATAGGGTAGCTTGGGAAGTCACTGAGGTTCTTTTCAAGATCTATGACATCCCCTAGTTCTTCTTCCTTTGGATTCCAAAAATAACATGTTCCAAATTTGAGTCATTCCCCTTCCACACCCCCTTTGTCCAATCTCATTGAAAAGTCCTAATCCTTTGACCTCATTGAAGATAATATCTGTTAATTTTTTTCTAGAGTTTTCTTAGGTGACTTCGGTTATCTAAGATGTAAATAACTATAGGATCTTGCCTTTATTGGAAACTTTCAAGAACCCAACTTAATATAAACCCTATTTAATTTTCTATATTAAATAGGGGAACTTGTTGGCTTACAATATAAAATTGTTTCCCAGACCAAACAAATGTCATATATTTCTTAGTTTATTTTATTGAGCCTCACCCTCAAGCCTTGTGTTTATCATTCACGGTAAATACATGGCTTGAGGTATAGTTTTCTTTCATTAAAACTATGAAAGGTATGGGATCAGTTTAATTTCATACTTTTCTAAACTATATATACATACATATATATATATATATATATGTAAATTAAATTCCTTTCCGAAGTGGACGATGGGATTCTAATTCTGGCAATTGACAGCTTCCAACGGGAAACTCAATATTTTNTGCCGACCGGCCAGAACAACTAAACAGCTGAAATTTTTACTCAGTGCCGACGGCGCCAAAGGTAGTTCAGCCCCCGTTTCTACAAAGTTTGATGTATTTGGACAATTTTTTAAGGCACCTCTTGGATAACTGGCCTTGGGCTTTAATTGGGGGCCAAAATTCAACAGGAAATGGACTCCTTTTCACTCAAAAAAGTTCCACCGCGCTCCACTTTTACCATTCTTCATAATCCATTTTCATTCCAACACCATGTTAGAGTCCATCAGTGATTTTTCTTTTATAGTTTAGAGTTTGTGTCGTGAGATTTAGTGTGAAACTTTCTGTAAGAGTGTTGGAGAAAGAGAAATGAGAGAGATATCTTTTTCCTACATTTCTAAGGAAAGGCTACAAGGGATTTACTTTGAGAAAGAGTTTCAGATAANCGATCTACAATAACACATCTTCCCTCAGCTTTAAAACAACAAAGCTATAGGATATCGAGGTTGTTTGTCTAGTGCAACATAAATCCTCAAACACNTTGACAGCTTCCAACAGGAAACTCAATATTTTAGTGCCGACAGTGTCTTTTAGTGTGAAGAATTTTAGAGATTTCTTAGAGGAAACTCCATAAGTTTTCTTTGGGAGAACACATAAGGTACTTTGTATTTATGTTTGAGTTTTTGTTGTTTGACTTGGATTTCAATGCAAATGTTTTCTTATTGTTTAACCTCCATGATATTTAAGTTTTTCCGTCTCTTTCTTCTTGCTTATGGGACTTAATCTTGTGGGATGAGAATGATTTAAAGATGTCTTTTTACTCTTAANATGACTTGGATTTCAATGCAAATATTTTCTTATTGTTTAACCTCCATGATTTTTAAGTTTTTCCCTCTCTTTCTTCTTGCTTATGGGACTTAATCTTGTGGGATGAGAATGATTTAAAGATGTCTTTTTACTCTTAAAAATTGTGATGATATTTTCACCAAATCTTAATTTACTTTACAAACTTGCCACTTGTGAGATTAAAATTTGTTGAGAAACATAATGACCTGGGCAGGCTATGATTTCACCTAACTTGTGGATACCACACTTGATTCTAGGCAGAGCCATTGAGATCACTTAAGGGGGAATGCGAATAAATAGAAGGATAAGTTTTGATGGGCATAAAATTGGTTAGATCTTGAGTGATATGTTAGATTCTTATTAGTTTAGATTAAGGTTTAGTACCCTGATGTTGGGATTTGGTCATTACGATGGCATAAGCTAGGGGTATCTAGAGGTGAGAGGCGAGAGAGTAATGATGTGGAATCGAGATTTTAAGGAATCGTTCTTAAGTTAGCTAATGTTCTTTTCAAGCACCGGGAGGGGATAAAGAATAAACTATGCTTGTATTTGTCACAAAACCTCAATTATGTCTTCAATCATTTGAATCCTACATAGATTAAAATCTCTTTGCAAGGAGAAAGGTTTTCCAAAATATCTAAACATGTTATTATATTTTGTTAAGCTGTTACATTTAGTTGTTAATTTCTTCTTAAGCTCTTTTAGTAGTAATTTTCGATAAGCATATCATTTTAAATCTTTTATTCTTTTTAAATTGCAATTTAAAATCCTATATTACTTGAAATGATATGTATTCTTGCATACCCATAGTTCAAGAAATGATAAACACATCGAAAAATAATATTGAAATTTAAACTACTGAAAATGAACATCATAATTTGCAAAAACCTTTAAGGGATTATGTGAACCCTACAATAGATGAAGTTCATTTAAGTAATCAAACTCCTACTATAGGGGCTAACTCATTTGAACTTAAACCTTCGATTATACAAATGGTACAAAATAATCAGTTTGGAGGAACATCATATGAGGATCCCAATTTACATTACGCTAGTTTTTTGAAATTATATGAAACATTTAAATATGTTGGCATATCAAATGATGCCATAAGAATTAGACAGTTTCCTTTTTTTATTTAGGGATAAAGCAAAGATGTGGTTAAATTTGTTAACAAATGGATCTATTAGAGCTTTGGGAGATTTAGCTAACAAATTTTTGGCTAAGTAATTTTCACCTTCAGAAACTGCAAAGCTCAGAAATGATATCACTTCTTTTACTTCGTATGAAGGAGAATCTATGTATGAAGCTTGGGAAAGAATTAAGTAACTCCTTAGAAAGTGTCTACATCATGTTTTGTCAGACTGGTTAATCATTCAAACTTTTTATAATGGGTTAGTGATACACCAAAAATATATGCATTTTTANACACTTAAGGGGGAATGCAAATAAATAGAAGGATAAGTTTTGATGGGCATAAAATTGGTTAGATCTTGAGTGATATGTTAGGTTCTTATTAGTTTAGATTAAGGTTTAGTATCCTGATGCTGGGATTTGGTCATTACAATGGCATAGGCTAGGGGTATCTAGAGGTGAGAGGCAAGAGAGTAATGATGTGGAATTGAGATTTTAAGGAATCGTTCTTAAGTTAGCTAATGTTCTTTTCAAGCACTGGGAGGGGATAAAGAATAAACTATGCTTGTATTTGTCACAAAACCTCAATTATGTCTTCAATCATTTGAATCCTACATAGATTAAAATCTCTTTGCAAGGAGAAAGGTTTTCCAAAATATCTAAACATGTTATTATATTTTGTTAAGCTATTACATTTAGTTGTTAATTTCTTCTTAAGCTCTTTTAGTAGTAATTTTTGATAAGCAAATCATTTTAAATCTTTTATTCTTTTTAAATTTCAATTTAAAATCCTATATTACTTGAAACGATATGTATTCTTGCGTACCCATAGTTCAAGAAATGATAAACACATCAAAAAATAATATTGAAATTTAAACTACTGAAAATGAACATCATAATTTGCAAAAACCTTTAAGGGATTATGTGAACTCTACAATAGATGAAGTTCATTTAAGTAATCAAACTCCTACTATAGGGGCTAACTCATTTGATTTTAAACCTTCAATTATACAAATGGTGCAAAATAATTAGTTTGGAGGAACATCATATGAAGATCCCAATTTACATTACGCTAGTTTTTTGAAATTATATGAAACATTTAAATATGTTGGCATATCAAATGATGCCATAAGAATTAGACAGTTTCCTTTTTTTATTTAGGGATAAAGCAAAGATGTGGTTAAATTTGTTAACAAATGGATCTATTAGAGCTTTGGGAGATTTAGCTAAAAAATTTTTGGCTAAGTAATTTTCACCTTCAAAAAATGCAAAGCTCAGAAATGATATCACTTCTTTTACCTCATATGAAGGAGAATCTATGTATGAAGCTTGGGAAAGACTTAAGTAACTCCTTAGAAAGTGTCTACATCATGCTTTGTCAGACTGGTTAATCATTCAAACTTTTTATAATGGGTTAGTGATACACCAAAAATATATGCATTTTTAGACCCATATTTTATACTTATTTTTTGTGATATTGATTTTAATGGAAGGTATTTTGATGTTTTCTTGTAGGTTATTGATTTTTAGGACTTAAAGCAAAAAAAGGTATTTTGATGTTTTCTTGCAGGTTATTGATTTTTAGGGCTTAAAGCAAAAAGGAAGCAAGCAGGTTGTTGATTTTTAGGACTTAAAACAAAAAGGAAGCAAACATGATGGAATTTGGAGTCAAAATGTCGTTTTTGAAGAAGTACTCAGCGCCGACCGCGCCAAGGGCAGTGCCGACCGGCCAGAACAACAGAACAGCTGAAATTTTTACTCAGTGCCGACGGCGCCAAAGGTAGTTCAGCCCCCGTTTCTAAAAAATTTGATGTATTTGGACAACTTTTGAAGTGTTTTTGGAGAAACCTCTTGGAGAACTGACCTTGGGCTTTAATTGGGGGCCAAAATTCATCAGGAAATGGACTCCTTTTCACTCTAAAACGTTTCACCGCGCTCTACTTTTACCATTCTTCATAATCCATTTTCATTCCACCACCATGTTAGAGTCCATCAGTGATTTTTCTTTTATAGTTTAGAGTTTGTGTTGTGAGATTTAGTGTGAAACTTTCTGTAAGAGTGTTAAAAAAAAAGAAATGTGAGAGATATCTTTTTCCTACATTTCTAAGGAAAGGCTACAAGGGATTTACTTTGAGAAAGAGTTTCAGATAAGTTTTTTTTGTTTGTTATTGTTATATGAACCTTCATTTATATATGAAATTTGTGTTTTTTTGTGTCTTTCTCAAGAAGTATGAGTAGTTCCCTCTATCTTTCTCCCTACTCTGAGATATGGTGAAATGAAGAGATAATATGATGTGCCAATAGAAAAATATAAAATAAATTGTGATGATTGTTCAACTCCAAACTTAATTTACATTTTGATCTCGCCCAATTGAATTGTTAAAATATGTTCTGAAATATATGATTCGGGAAATGGAGTATGAGTTCTACAATAGTGTGAGGATCACATTTGATTTCATGGAGGAGAAATTTGTTCATGTAACTAAGTGCAAATAAATAGGGAAATATTCTTTGTTGTAGAATTGAAGAATCTTTAGGGTGACAGACTAAAATCCTCAATTCAATCTTAGTTTCTAAAAATTAAAGCGAGAGTTAGCCTTCAGTTGAGGGGAAGTGGGAGCTCTGGAGTGAGAGCCAGTATCCTCCTAGCCTAGCCATAGATTTAGGAACTAAACTTAGGATTAGCCAATGATTTTCTATGCACTGTATCAGTGTAAAGAATTATAATTGCTTCTATTTGGCACAATACATATTATAAACATTTATCTCATCTCATTTCACCATAACCTCATTCTAGTGAGAATGATGTTTTTTCACAAAAGAAATCTTCATTACATAAACATAGTTAGTAGATTAGTATTTATTTTTTTAAACTTTGCATTTTTGTTTTGCTAATAGTAAAGTACTTTAGTTTTGATAACATCTCAATATTTGAAATTAGTGACAGTGATTTTGTTTAATTTTCTGTAATTTCCTAATAAAACTTATCATTACCGATTTACACCTTCCCTTTGGGAATGATATTTGGGGCTTAAATAGAATTTTTTTTATTACTTGATAACGATATGTATACTTGCATAGAATCTCATATTTAATTGCCTATAATTATATATATTTTACACAACTTACTTTCCATACAGGGATCAAGTTTTTGTCACTGTAGTGGTGTTAACTTCATAAATCCTTACATATAAAAAATCGGGATTAAGTTTATGGCGCCATTTCCGGGGAAGGTAACGATTAAATTTAGGTAAATTAAATATTTTTGATAAATTAAGAAAGTTAGAGATAATATANGTTATTGTTGTATGAACCTTCATTTATATATGAAATTTGTGTTTTGTTATGTCTTTCTCATGAATGATGAGTAGTTCCCTCTATCTTTCTCCCTACTCTGAGATATGGTGAAATGAAGAGATAATATGATGTGCCAATAGAAAAATATAAAATAAATTGTGATGATTGTTCAACTCCAAACTTAATTTACATTTTGATCTCGCCCAATTGAATTGTTAAAATATGTTCTGAAATATATGATCCAGAAAATGGAGTATGAGTTCTACAATAGTGTGAGGATCACATTCGATTTCATGGAGGAGAAATTTGTTCATGTAACTAAGTGCAAATAAATAGGGAAATATTCTTTGTTGGGTGTAGAATTGAAGAATCTTTAGGGTGACAGACTAAAATCCTCAATTCGATCTTAGTGTCTAAAAATTAAAGCGAGAGTTAGCCTTCAATTGAAGGGAAGTGGGAGCTCTGGAGTGGGAGCCGATATCCTCCTAGCCTAGCCATAGATTTAGGAACTAAACTTAGGATTAGCCAATGATTTTCTATGCACTGTATCAGTGTAAAGAATTATAATTGCTTCTATTTGGCACAATACATATTATAAACATTTATCTCATCTCATTTCACCAGAACCTCATTCTAGTGGGAATGATGTTTTTTCACATAAGAAATCTTCATTACATAAACATAGTTAGTAGATTAAAATTTACTTTTTTAAACTTTGCATTTTTGTTTTCTTAATAGTAAAGTACTTTAGTTTTGATAACATCTCAATATTTGAAATTAGTGACAGTGATTTCGTTTAAATTTCTGTAAATTTCCTAATAAAACTTATCATTACCGATTTACACCTTCCCTTTGGGAATGATATTTGGGGCTTAAATAGANCCACAAAAATTCTTGGTTAACTATTTTCCACCCTCGAAACCCGCTAAGCTTATAAATGATATTACAACTTTTTGTCAGTTTGAAGGGGAATCGATATATGTAGCCTGGGAAAAATTTAAAGATCTTCTCAGAAAATGTCCACACCATGCTTTGCCAGATTGGTTAATAATTCAAACATTTTGCAATGGATTAGTAGGATCACTAAGATCTATTATGAATGCTGTTGCGAGTGGATCATTAATGTCAAAACCCATATTTAATTGCCTATAATTATATATATTTTACACAACTTACTTTCCATACAAGGATCAAGTTTTCGTCACTGTAGTGGTGTCAACTTCATAAATCCTTACATATAAAAAATCGGGATCAAGTTTATGGCGCCATTGCCGGGNATTTTTTTATTACTTGATAACGATACGTATTCTTGCATAGAATCTCATATATAATTGCCTATAATTATATATATATTACAAAACTTACTTTCCATACAAGGATCAAGTTTTCATCGCTGTAGTGGTGTCAACTTCATAAATCCTTACATATAAAAAATCGGGATCAAGTTTATGGCGCCATTGCCGGGGAAGGTAACGATTAAATTTAGGTAAATTAAATATTTTTGATAAATTAAGAAAGTTAGAGATAATATATATACTATAAAATTATATAAAAATTAAAAAAAATAAAATAAGTAAAAAATCCAAAAAGAAATTTATTTAAGTGTATTTTAAAAAAAAGGAATTTTACTTTGCTTAATTTATTTGTTTATGCAAAATATTGGATCTGAAAGCTTAGTAACTTACGATTCAGAGTTAGATGGACTATTAAAAAGATTCGAAAACAACAAAGAGAAATTAAAATTTAAAAAAAATGACAAATAACTTAGAAAATCCAATAAATGAGAATCCACGAAGACCATTAAAAGATTAAGTGAATCCAACAGCAGATAAACTTCACTTGACTATTCAAAATCCTGATGTTGTTGCTAATTCATTTGAGCTTAAACCTGTTATTATCCTAATGGTAGAAAATAATCAGTTTGTAGGATCACCTACTGAAGATCCTAAGTTATATCTTGCTAGTTTTATTAAGATTTGAGCTATATTTAAATATGACAGAGTCTTTAATGATGTTGTTAGGCTTGGACTTTTTTTCTTTTTCATTAAGGGATAAAGCCAAGGCTTGGTTAAATTCATTAGCACCTAGATCTATTAGAACTTGGGGAGAACTATCACAAAAATTCTTGGCTAACAATTTTCCACCCTCGAAACCCGCTAAGCTTATAAATGACATTACAACTTTTTGTCAATTTGAAGGGAAATCGATATATGTAGCCTGGGAAAAATTTAAAGATCTTCTCAGAAAATGTCCACACCATGCTTTGCCGGATTGGTTAATAATTCAAACATTTTGCAATGGATTAGTAGGATCACTAAGATCTATTATGAATGCTGTTGCGAGTGGATCATTAATGTCAAAACCCATATTTAATTGCCTATAATTATATATATTTTACACAACTTACTTTCCATACAAGGATCAAGTTTTCGTCACTGTAGTGGTGTCAACTTCATAAATCCTTACATATAAAAAATCGGGATCAAGTTTATGGCGCCATTGCCGGGGAAGGTAACGATTAAATTTAGGTAAATTAAATATTTTTGATAAATTAAGAAAGTTAGAGATAATATATATACTATAAAATTATATAAAAATTAAAAAAAATAAAATAAGTAAAAAATCCAAAAAGAAATTTATTTAAGTGTATTTTAAAAAAAAGGAATTTTACTTTGCTTAATTTATTTATTTCTGCTAAATATTGGATCTGAAAGCTTAGTAACTTACAATTCAGAGTTAGAATGGACTATTAGAAAGATTCGAAAACAACAAAGAGAAATTAAAATTTAAAAAAAATGACAAATAACTTAGAAAATCCAATAAATGAGAATCGACGAAGACCATTAAAAGATTAAGTGAATCCAACAGCAGATAAACTTCACTTGACTATTCAAAATCTTGATGTTGTTGCTAATTCATTTGAGCTTAAACCTGCTATTATCCTAATGGTACAAAATAATCAGTTTGTAGGATCACCTACTGAAGATCCTAACTTATATCTTGCTAGTTTTATTGAGATTTGAGCTATATGTAAATATGATAGAGTCTTTAATGATGTTGTTAGGCTTGGACTTTTTCCTTTTTCATTAAGGGATAAAGTCAAGGCTTGGTTAAATTCATTNGAAATATTGGATCTGAAAGCTTAGTAACTTACGATTCAGAGTTAGAATGGACTATTAAAAAGATTCGAAAACAACAAAGAGAAATTAAAATTTTAAAAAAATGACAAATAACTTAGAAAATCCAATAAATGAGAATCGACGAAGACCATTAAAAGATTAAGTGAATCCAACAGCAGATAAATTTCACTTGACTATTCAAAATCCTGATGTTATTGCTAATTCATTTGAGCTTAAACCTGTTATTATCCTAATGGTAGAAAATAATCAGTTTGTAGGATCACCTACTGAAGATCCTAAGTTATATCTTGCTAGTTTTATTGAGATTTGAGCTATATTTAAATATGACAGAGTCTTTAATCATGTTGTTAGGCTTGGACTTTTTTTCTTTTTCATTAAGGGATAAAGCCAAGGCTTGGTTAAATTCATTAGCACCTAGATCTTATAGAACTTGGGGAGAACTATCACAAAAATTCTTGGCTAACAATTTTCCACCCTCGAAACCCGCTAAGCTTATAAATGATATTACAACTTTTTGTCAGTTTGAAGGGGAATCGATATATGTAGCCTGGGAAAAATTTAAAGATCTTCTCAGAAAATGTCCACACCATGCTTTGCCAGATTGGTTAATAATTTAAACATTTTGCAATGGATTAGTAGGATCACTAAGATCTATTATGAATGTTGTTGCGGGTGGATCATTAATGTCAAAACCTTTTGATGAAGCATATTCCTTAATTGAAGAAATGGCTACTAATAATTTTTAATGGCTCTCTGATACACTTAAAATATATAGTGTTTTAGACACATTTTTATACCTATTCTTGAGATACTGAGCTTTAATGGAAGGTATTTTTTGTATTTTTCTTACAGATACAAGTAAAAATGGAAAAGAATGCTTAAAGGAGTGGAAAAGGATCAAATTTGGAGCAAAAAGTTGAAAAATTGTGCAAAAGAGTTTTGGCGCCTAAGCGCTAGATCTGCGCCTAAGNAAAGAAGTTGTGATGATTTAAATCCGTGCACTTCATTTACTTCTTGATTTGGCCAATCCATATGTTAAAATTTATTGTGAGAACATGTAAGAACCGGGCTG
>JXCR01146638.1:186270-229816 GCA_002079205.1 Phalaenopsis hybrid cultivar
AAAAGAAGACAAAGAAAAAGAAGAATTTTGTTGATAACACCAGGGGTAGGATAGAGGCTGCCTCTATCAGATANTGAGAAATTGAATTCAAAATCATTAAAGGTCTATCCAGATATAGTAATCCTTGCCTGAAAAAGAAAAAGAAAAAGAAAAAGAAAAAGAAAAAGAAAAAGAAAAAGAAGAAGAAAAAGAAAAAGAAAAAGAAAAGAAAAAGAAAAGAAAAAAGAAAGAAAAGAAATGTAAGGGAGGAGAAGCTTGAGGAGTAGTGTCTAATCAAAAATTGGTTCTACATTTGATCTTTTTAAACTATAAGACTTGATAAAATCTTAAGCTTATAAATATAATATATTAAGTAAAAATTTTTTTAATAAAAATTTTTAAGTAGAGAAAATAAATGAACTTAAATCTAAATTTAGAGAACTTCCAATATTTCTGAATTAGATAGGAACTCATATTTTCATAGTTCTTAACATTAAAATTTTTCAAACTTTAAGTTGGTCTCATTTACTAATTATTTTTTCTAAATTGGACTACTATATTTCTAAAATCTAAATTTTAGTAACTTCTAAAGAAACTCATATACATATCATACATATTTGATTTTTAAAGATTGAAGTGTCACTTAAGGACAAATAACATTTTAAGTGTGGGAGATTTTGATACCCCTAAAATATATAGTGTTTTTTAGACACATTCTTATACCTATTTTTGAGATATTACGCTTTAATGGAAGATATTTTTGTGTTTTTCTTGCAGATACAAGTAAAAATAGAAAAAAACGCTTAAATGAGTGAAAAAGGATCAAATTTGGAAGCAAAAAGGTGAAAAATTATACAAAAGAGTTTTGGCGCCTAAGCGCCAGATCCTGCGCTTAAGCACCGGTTAAAAAGAGAAGGTTGCGCCTAAGGGCCGAGACCCC
Organism: Phalaenopsis hybrid cultivar; assembly: GCA_002079205.1. Classification (NCBI taxonomy): domain Eukaryota; kingdom Viridiplantae; phylum Streptophyta; class Magnoliopsida; order Asparagales; family Orchidaceae; genus Phalaenopsis; species Phalaenopsis hybrid cultivar. The sequence goes on from JXCR01146638.1 coordinate 187,190, forward strand.
ACGCTTAAGTGCCAGTGGCAGTTACTAGACAAGTAAAATCAGTTTTCATGAATTTCGAAGAGGTTTTTGAGGCACCCATTGGCTTAATAGGTGGTTGTAACCANAAATGGCTCTCTGATACACCTAAAATACATAGTGTTTTAGACACATTTTTATACCTATTCTTGAGATACTGAGCTTCAATGGAAGGTATTTTTTTGTATCTTTCTTACAGATAAAAGTAAAAATGGAAAAGAATGCTTAAAGGAGTGGAAAAGGATCAAATTTGGAGAAAAAAGTTGAAAAATTGTGCAAAAGAGTTTTGGCACCTAAGCGTCCGATCTGGTGCTGAAGCGTCGGTTAAACAGAGAAGGTCAAACCTAAGCGCCGAGACCCCACGCTTAAGCGCCAACGGCAATTACTAGATGAGTAAAATCCGTTTTCACAAATTTTGAAGAGGTTTTTGAGGCACCCATTGGCTTAAAAGGTGTTTGTAACCACCATGGACAAAAATTATCATGAAAGGATGCGTCTCTTAGGCAAATACATCGAATGAAGACACATTTTGAAGAAATCCCAAAGTACCTCTTGGAAAACTATAAAAGAAAGAAGAGAGGACTTAGAAAAGAGTCCTAAAAATATTGGAGAAAACTATAAAAGAAAGAAGAGAGGACTTAGAAAAGAGTCCTGAAAATATTGGCAAGTTTTGAAAGTTCTTTTTTAGGGATTTAGTTAGGAGAGATTTTCAAGAACAACTTTTTATTTACTTTATCCTTTTTGTTATTTTATTTTGAGTGGTTGTAGAAGAGAAGAGATTTAAAAGAACTTCAAGAGTTTGGTGGAAGACTTGAGATAAGTTTTTATCATTTTGTTTTAGACTACTTTTGGTTTTAATCGAGACTTGTTTGTTATTTGATAATGATTTCTTCTTTTAAACTACAGTGTGGTTTTGTTTCCTCCATGGATTATGAGTAGGTTTCTTTATCTTTTGGCTAAAAATGATAATTAATTAAGTTTTGGATGGAAGTTGTGGAGAGTATTGATCTTCATTGTTAAAAGAAGTNAGAACAACTTTTTATTTACTTTGTCCTTTTTGTTATTTTATTTTGAGTGATTGTAAAAGAGAAGAGATTTAAAAGAACTTCAAGAGTTTGGTGGAGGACTTGAGATAAGTTTTTATCATTTTGTTTTAGACTACTTTTTAATTGAGACTTGTTGTTGTTATTTGACAATGATTTCTTCTTTTAAACTACAGTATGGTTTTGTTTCCTCCAAGGATTCTGAGTAGGTTTCTTTATCTTTTTGCTAAAAATGATAATTAATTAAGTTTTGGATGGAAGTTGTGGAGAGTATTGATCTTCATTGTTAGAAGAAGTTGTGATGATTTAAATCCATGCACTTCATTTACTTCTTGATTTGGCCAATCCANAGTAACTTCTAAAGAAACTCATATACATATCATATGTATTTAGTTTTTAAAGAATGAAGTGTCACTTGAGGACAAGTAACATTTTAAGTTTGGGAGATTTTGATACACCTAAAATAGGACACATTTTTATACCTATTTTTGAGATATTGCGCTTTAATAGAAGATATTTTTGTGTTTTTTCTTGCAGATACAGGTAAAAAGGGTGAAAAAATGCTTAAAAGAGTGAAAAAAGATCAAATTTGGAGCAAAAAGATGAAAACTGTGCAAAAGAGTTTTGGGGCCTAAGCGCTGAATTCGGTGCTTAAGCCTCGTTTAAACAGAGAAGGCCAAACCTAAGCGCCAGAGGCCTCGCGCTTAAGTGCTAGTGGCAGTTATTGGGTGAGTAAATTCAGTTTCTGCGAATTTTGAAGAGGTTTTTGAGGCACCCATTGGTTTAGTAGGTGGTTATAACCACCATGGATGAAAATTATAACGAAATGATGCATCTATTGGGAAAATACATCAAATCTAGACATATTTTGAAGAGAAACCAAGACACCTTTTGGAAAAATATAAATGAAAGAAGATTGGGACTTTGAAAGTGGTCTCGAAAGTATTGGAAAGTTTTGAAAGTTCTCATTTGGGGAGCTGGTCAGTTTTGAAACTTTTATTTTATCCTTTTTGTTATTTTATTTTGAGTGATTCTAAAGAGAAGAGAATCAAAGGAACTTCAAGAGTTTGGTGGAGGACTTGAGATAAGTTTTTATTTTTCTTTTTTGGACTACTTTTGGTTTTAATTGAGACTTGTTGTTGGTTTGACAATGATTTCTTCTTTTAAACTAAAGAATGGTTTTGTTTTCTTCATGGATTCTGAGTAGTTTTCATTTATATTTCTTCTTAAAATGATAAGTAATTAAGTTTTGGACGGAAGTTGTGGAAAGTATTGATCTTCAGTTGGAAGAAGTTGTGATGATTTAAATCCATGCACTTCATTTACTTCTTGATTTGTCCAATCCAATGTATTCTGAGTAGTTTTCTTTATTTTTTCCTTAAAATGATAAGTAATTAAAGTTTGGATGGAAGTTGTGGAGAGTATTGATCTTTAATGTTCTTCTTGAAATGATAAGTAATTAAGTTTTGGATGGAAGTTGTGGAGAGTATTGATCTTTAATGTTGGAAAGAAGTTGTGGTAATTAAGTTTTGGATGGAAGTTGTGGAGAGTATTGATCTTTAATGTTGGAAAAAGTTGTGAAAGATTTAAATCCAGACACTTCATTTACTTCTTAATTTGGACAATCTTGATGTTAAAATTTGTTGTGAGAACATGTAAGAACCAGACTAATATTGTCTCAGCTAATAATTGGAAAGAATAACATGAGGTTGTATGAATGAGAATGTAGTTCATATGATTGAGTGCAAATAAATAGGGAAATATTCATTGAAGGGTATAGAGTTAGAGGACTTTAAAGTGATAGGTAAAAGCCCCCAACTTGGTTTATTGTTTTAGGTTCTGATACAAGAATTTTAGCCCCTAGGTGGAGGGAATCGAGGTTACTCTAGAGTGAGAGCTAGTATCTTCTCTGCCTAACTGGTCTTCAGAACTATTCAAACTTTAAATTAGCCAATGTTCTTTATAGCATCTCTAGTAAGGGTAAAGAATATTATTGCTTCTATTTGACACAACACAATTCGCATACTTCCACAACATAATTCTTATACTTATTACTGATTCATAACAAGAAGAAAGATATTTTCATATTTAGTGATTTTCCTCAACAAAAACTCTAGTTATCTTTTTAAATTGTTATTGTTTTATCAAAATATTGTAAATAGCAAAAATATTTAAATTTTTATTACTGCAAAAATCATCTTTAGTTTAGATAATTATCTTTTTATTAAAAATAGNCTATTGCTCCTATTTGACACAACACAATTTGCATTCTTCCACAATATAATTCCTATACTTATTTCTGATTCATGAGAAGAAGAAAGATATTTTCATATTAAGCACATTTCTTCTACAAAAACTTTAGTTATCTTGTTAATTTTTACTGTTTCGTTAAAATACAAAAAATATTTAAATTTTAAATTCCTAAAAAAATTGTATTTAGTTAAAGTAATTATCTTTTTAAAATTTAAAAAAAACTTTTTAAATAGTGAATATTGCATAATCTTCCATGTGGGTTCGATATTCAGGTCTTAATCAAAAAGTCTTATATTACTTGATAATGATACGTATACTTGCGTAGCCAACATATATAAATTAAAAGTTAAATTCTTATTTTTCTTCACGATCAAGCTTTTTGTTTTTTTACAAAGTAAGGAAATATAAGAATATATATAAATTAAAAATTTAAATTCTTATTTTTCTTCCGATCAAGTTTTTTGTTTTGTGGCAAAATAAAAAAATATAAGTGGAAAATACCATTAGAACTATTGTTATGATGTGCATAAGCATTAGGTATCCAGGGATCAAGTTTTTGGCCCCTTTGCGGGGGAAGAAAATTAAGTAAATTTCTATTTTTAGAATGTCTTATTTAAACTTTAAATATTGTATCTCATTTTCTATGTTTTATTATATCTTATTTTTATTTTATGTTAGTGTATGAGTAGTTCAGGTTCTGAAGGACTAGTGCCCTACAATTCTGAATTAGAAAGAACTATTAGAAAAATCAGAAAAACCAAAAAAATTAAAAATCTTGGAAATTCAAAAAAATTACAGAAATGACAAACCAAAATAATCAAAATACTGAAATTCATCAAGAGTTTAGTAAAAAATTATAGAAATGGCAGACCAAAATAATCAAAATGCTGAAATTCATCAAGAGTTTAGATCTTTAAGAGATTATGCCAACCCTACTGTAGATGACCTTCATTGTAGTATTCAAAAACCTATTATAGTGGTTAATTCATTTCAGCTTAAACCTGTTATTATTCAAATGATATCAAATAACAAGTTTGACAGATCACCAGCTCAAGATCCAAATTTACCTCTTACCAATTTTCTAGAATTGTGTGCTACATTTAAATACGACGGTGTTTCAGATGATGTCATAAGACTTAGGTTATTTCCTTTCTCACTGAGTGATAAAGCTAAGATGTGGTTGAATTTGTTAGCACCTAGATCTATAAAAAATTAGGGTGATTTAGCAAAAAAAATTCCTTGCTAAATATTTTCCACCATAAAAAACTACAAAACTTAGAAATGATATTACATATTTTAATCAGTTTGAAGGAGAATCTATTTATGAAGCATGGGAACAATTTAAAGAACTCTTAAAAAAGTGTCCACACCATGCTATACCAGATTGGTTAATAATTTAAACCTTTTATAATGGATTAATTGGTTCTCTTAGATCTATTATCTATGTTGCTGCTTGTGGTTCATTGATGTCAAAACCTTTTCATGATGTTTATGCTTTAATTGAAGAGATGGCTACCAATAATTTTTAATGGCCTTCTAAGAGGGTGAATCCAAAGAAAGTAGCCAATATTCATGAAACTGATGCATTTACCATGTTAGCAAATCAAGTTGATGCAATTTCAAGGAAGTCAGACCAATTTGGAATGAATTTTTCTCAACCAATCTCCATGATTGAAGAAAATTCATTAGGCCTGATAATTTCAAAGAAGTTAACCAATTTGGAATGAATTTTTCTCAACCAATTTCCATGATTAAAGAGAATTCATTAGGTCAAAGCCAATTTGGAATGAATTTTTCTCAACCAATTTCCATGATTGAAGAGAATTCATTAAGCCAAATGTCTGATGCATTTACCATGTTAGCAAATCAAGTTGCTGCAATTTCAAGGAAGTTAGACCAATTTAAAGAAAGTAGACAATATTCATGAAACTGATGCATTTACTATGTTAGCAAATCAAGTTGCTGCAATTTCAAGGAAGTTAGACCAATTTGCATTGAATTTTCCTCAACCAATTTCCAAGATTGAAGAGAATTCATTAGGCCAAATAAAGACTCTCAAGCATCATTAGAAACTTTGAATGTCATAAATAATAAGCAAAATAACCCATATTCCAATCATTAAAACNCTTACTTGATAACGATACATATACTTGCGTACTATCCCAATATATATAAATTAAAAGTTAAATTCTTATTTTTTTCAGGATCAAGTTTTTGGTTTTGTTGAAAGTAAGGAAATATAAGTGAAATATAATCTGAATTATTGTTGTACTTTGCATATTAGCGGTACCCATGGATCAATGACCCTCGGTGGCTTAGACTTAATTCCCCCCACACACCCTAAACCTTAAATCACTTACATTTGGCCTATCTCCTAACTTCTTTTAGAAACTCACACGGGTGGTCCCAAGCCCTTAACCTTTGGTTAAGATGGTTAGGACCAACATGTGGAGGATATAAAATGAGTTCTCCAATGGATTATATGACTTTAGAGTAACTTCATGGCTTGTATGTTCACCCTATCCAAAATTTCTCCAAAGTTATCAAAATACCATTGGAACCCAAAAAATTGCCAAAATTACCCAAATTTCGAATCTCTCACCAAAAGTCATTCTAACCACCTCAAATTATTCAAATTGCCCAAATCCACCTCAAAATTCCCAAAATTGACTAAATTGCCCAAAATCATTAAAATTTCTCGAAATCCCCCTATTGCCCAAAATTCACCAAAATTCCTAAAATGTTTTCAATTTTCTCGCCATTCATTCCATTCAATTTTAAATCTAATCCCAATCTCACCAAAATCCAACCCTAAGACCAAAATCCATCAAATTTGAGCCTATGTACTAAAGTCAATTTCATCATGCTTATGCTTCAAATTTTACCATGACAATTCCAAGCCCAAGCCTAACCATCATGATTGGTCTTAAAAGTTCACCATACTCAATTTCAAGCATAAACTTAACCCTTCATGATTCACCTTACAACCCCAACTTCAAGCCCACCCTATTTAAATTTCAAAAGCCCAAGTCCATAGCCCACATGAATAAATTTCCCCTAATCCATTTAATTAAATTAAACCTTATGCCATGACATTCATAATCAAAATTTTCTAAATCTAGCCACATGAAAAACCCACTTAAAATCATATAAAAATCTAAAAATCCCTTTTCATGCAAGATAACAAGCCAAAGGCAAGCCATGAAGCCACCTCCAAGCCACATGCAAGCCATGAGAGTCTTGCAACCTCACCATACCACTTTGGGCAAAAGGAGGAGCCTCTTCCATGATTACTTAAAAGTGATTAACAACTCTCATGACTCCCCTAAAACCATGTTTAGACCTAAATCCCTTGGATGATGACTTCTCCACACCACACTAGCTGAGTCACCTGATCTCCATCAGCCCCAAACCAGACTTTGTGGGTGAACCCAACCCAAATCCATGCCTTGACCCAAATTGACCCAAAAGTTGGTTCACTCCCATTCCACTTTGATCAAAGCCTTTCCACATGGCAATCCCAAATTGAATTCACCAAAATCAAGCCCTGTCCTCCTTAAACCAGATGATGACTCCTCCCAGGCTAGCCAACCACCTTAGTCCCCGGAAAACCCCATGGACGAAAGCTCCACCATGGCTAAAACCCAAAATTCAGCCCATCTTTTGTGGATCACTTCAATTGGTAGCTTTCCTCAACCTCACGTCCACTTAAGCTCCCTCTTGCACCCAATTGATCACCCCAAGCTCCTCTACTTAAACCTCTCCCTCACAACCAAAAGGGGAGAGTTGAACAAACTTTGGCAAAGCCCGACCAAAATTTTCCCAGACCTCCCACAGCCTTGAGAAGATCATCTCCACGATTTTCCAACCTCCATCCTCACTATATTGCCTTAATTTTGAAGCTCAAATTTGGGGCATTTTTGGCCATTCCTCAAAACTCAACCAAACTCCAAATTAAAGCTTCCAAAAGCTTCCCCACACTTCAAAATCACTTTGCCAATAAAAGCCCTATCATCCCAAGCACCCTAACCTCGACTTCGACCAAACCCGTACTACCCTTTGATATGACTCCTACACAGACCCAACCATAGATCAAGTTGAAGCTTGGAGGAAGTTCGTGGGATCAAGACAAAGCTCAAGAACTAATCCAATTGAGGATACATCTCTTTGATAAAGGTATGGAACAAAACCCCCAAATTCGGCCTCGATTTGGGCTTTTATGAAGAGAAGTTTATATTCATATGTATCTAGCCTTGTAGATGTGTTTGTCTCATTTAGATGAAGGTGTAGAAAAAAACCTCACTTAATTTGGATGGGTATCGAGCGAAATCTTAGGGTTAGAAAAGGAATGGCTCTCAGGTTAGGGTGCGTTTGGGACGATGAATGGATGTCATCCATTCGCGCGAGTATCAAATAGAAGCCTCAGATGCGGTCGAACGAGATGGAACATGAACCGCGGACCAAGTGGCAGTTGACGCGTAAAGTGTTGCAAATGGGAGCACACCACGTATGCTTTCGGAGATGCCGAGGATCCAGTCAGCGCTGACTTGGATAAGTCAGAAATTAGGAGAATTTTATGATTTAAATAATTATAGAAACTTCAAAAATTCATAACTTGGTAGAGAAAATGCTAAAATAAAAATACAAATACCCCTGTGCTAAGTGAACAGAGGGAACAATGTGAATTAAAAATAAAAAACAATTACTTAATATTTATTTTTAAATTAATTAAACACTCTAAAACTTCTTTAAATCATAAATAATTAAATATTAACCATAAAAATGTGAAATTTGGAGAGTTCATTCCTCACATTATTAGGGATATTCTATAATTTTTTCAAAGTCAGATGACACATCTAACATTAGAAACCCTAATTTTCAAAATAAATTACTCTTATTTTGCTTAAAATAATTATAAGAAATGAAATATATGTCAAAAAATTATAAGAAAATAATTTGGCAGGTTCACTGCGGTTAGAGGAATTTAGAAAAAATAAAAATCAAATTTGAAAAAAAAATTAAAACATATTTTCCTATTTTAAAATTAAGAAAATTACCAAAATTAAGAAAAATATAAAATAACTCAAGAAAATCACCAAAACAGCCCAAATGAAAGGAAATGGACCTAAAAGTTCACGCTAAATTTTCAGAGCTATAAAATTTTTTTTTAATATAAAAATGTATTTTTTAAGTAAATAAGGATTTTGGCTTAAAATAATTATAAAAAATAAAATATAAATCAGAAAATTATAAAAATTTGTTTGAAGTGTTCCTTAAAATCTGTGCTACCTAAGAAAAATAAATTAGAAGTAAAAAAAAAATAGTCTGTTTTCTTAATTAAATATTAATTAAAAATACAAAAAATCACAAAAATATCAAAACATTTTAAAATATCATAAATCACTTCTTAGTTGAAGAAATTAACTTTAAATCTTTTCTATAAATTTTTTGTTGTTATAAAAATGTATTTTAAGTAATTAAATGTATTTTCCTAGATTTTTTAATAACATAATTATAAAAAATAAAATAAAACTCAGAAAATTATAGAATTATTTTTTTGATTCTATGAGGTCAGAAGGATTGAATAAAATTATAAAAAGTAATTTTAAAATAAAATAAATTTTCTATTTTTTTATTCATTAAAATAAACTAAAAATTGTAATAATTAAAATATAATTCAAAAAATTATGAAATTTGAACTGTGTGGTCCTCTAAGCTATGTGAACTTCCTAAAACTTCCTTAAGGACAAAAAATATGTTTTAGTTAATTAATTGAATTAACATTGAAATTTCTTATTTTTTGACTAAAATAATTTTAAAAAATAAAATAAAAATCAGAAGAATACAAAGTCTTCTCTAATAATTTAATTGATTTATGAATAGAAAACCATCAAAGTTTCAAAGTTAAAAAAATTAAATTAATGGAATTATGAAATAAATAACTCTAGGGTTAGAATCGTGATTATGAAATTTTGAGCCCTAATTGAAATTTTAGGTCAAACCAAAGGGTAAAAGGGTAATATTGATCATAATTGATTCTCTAGGATGATTAAAATATAAAGGGTTAAAAGGTAAAAACCAATTCACACTATTCTCTACAAAAGATTAAAATTGCAATTAATCAAATTGTTATAGTTTGGAAGATTATTACATTGGACGATTCTAATGTGAGGGGCATGAGATAAAAAGACATTAAATTGAAGCCCCAGATTAATGGTTAGGCATAATTCAATCGTTCAATAAGTAGGCATAATTCAATCGTTCAATAAGAATCAATTTCATTTTACTTAGCCTTTTAAAATTTCAAATTTACCCATTAAAGATGTAAGAGCTTGGTAGTGAGCTAAGATTAATCTAAAACTATAATTGATGACTACTACATTAATTATTTAGTAGACTGCAAAGCTAAAAAGATTTATAATCAATTAAAATTATTAATTTAAAAGTAGAATAAAAATATATTAAATTCTATTTAAATAAATATTTAAATATAATTAATAAGATTTAAATCTCGTCATGCCTTTAACTTCTTGCTGCTATGTGACTAGGGCTGTCCAAANTAGGCTTTGAAGAAAGCAATCAATTTTGGCTGCCTCAAGCTCATGTATGACAGGTGTCCATGGGGAAGATTCACAAGTGCTACAGCTGTGGTGAAGTAGGCCAGAGACAGGTGGATGTGGACAATTTGGTGGTCGTGGCCGTGGTCGTGGTCATGGTTGTGGTGGTCAAAGAGGTGGAAGAGGGAGCTACCAACAAATCTGATGGTTGCATATGACGAGGGAGAGATAGGTGTGGTCTTTACGGATGAGTATTTTGAGTTCTTGGAGATGTTGAAGAGGAAGCAAAAATCAGCCATGATGGGGTTGAGGATTGCTTCCACTTTATCATCATCAATGGGTGACATTGTTACTTATGTTCACTCTGGTACTTGTGATACACATGCTCGTCACTATTTTCATCACAAGATCATTAGAATGGGTAGTGTATTCTGATGCATATTGACATGTGACAGGTACTGCTAGAGAGTTCGATTCATATACTCATCTAGCACTTTCAGAAAGAATAAAGATTGTTAATGGTACATCTTAGTCTGTAGTTGGTTAGGCTACAGTGAAGTGTGTCGATTCTATAACTTTGTCCAATATTTTGCATGTTTCTTTTTCAGTGTTTTTTTTATTCGTTAGTGTCAATTATTTTTTAGCTAAAATGTGTTATTTCATTTGATATTACTAAGGTGATCTTTCAGAAGAAAATGGCAGGCCGAATACTTGGGATTGGAACGTAGCATAGTGGACTTTGGTACTTTGATAGAGAGGGAATGGATTTAACTTTGACATTCATGATAGAGAGTGTTGGAGTAGTGGATTTGGATAGTGTGGAGGATGTGTCTACATCACGGATGCATGAGACACTGTTGTTTTGTTTTAATAAGTTATTTGTATTCATCTTTGTATGAAAAGGCAAATAAACAAAAACTTTTGTGATGCTTGCGAGTTTAGAAAACTTAGTAGGAGTTATTATATCAGTGTCGGGAATAAGAGTTCTTGTGTTTTTAATTTGATACATTCTGATTTTGGGGACCTTGTTCTATGAGTTCAATAAATGGTTATTGATATTTTGTGACTTTTAGTTATTGTTTTTCTTGTGTTGTTTGGTTGTATCTGGTGAAAAATAAGGGTGATATGTTTGATTGCTTTAAACATTTTCACAAGGAAATCCAAACTCAATATGGTATAATAGTGAAGTTATTGAGGTATGATAATGAGACATAATATACCAACAAGACGTTTGAAGAATGCTTTTTGACCCAAGGGATACAGTATCAAACCACATGTCAATGCACACCGACACAAAATGAAGTGGCAAAGAAGAATAATAAACACCTTCTAATGGTTGTCTGAAGCATAATAATCGCGATGAATGTCCTAAAACACTTGTGGGCAATTTTGGCTGCTACTCAATTGATCATAAGGATGCCCTCGAGAGTGTTAGATTACAAGTTTCCTTGTCAGATGTTAAAAGGAGATAATAGTGGGATCTTCCCATTGAAAGTATTTAGTTATGTGTATTGTGAAGGACAAAAGACTATCAGTAGAGAAACTGAATCCCAGAGCTATGAAGTGTGTTTTCGTGAGTTATTCTGCTACCCAAAATGTGTATGTTTCTTGCCTGATAGAGAAGACATTTTTTGCGAGCATTGATGTGTCCTTTGGAGAATTTAAATCGTACTACACTCTGGAAGTGACCTCACCCTTTGGTGACTAGCCAAATACTAAGAGGGGGTGATTAGTAATGGTGAGAGATTGGTATATGTGAAAGTGATGTCTTGTCCTGTGATGGATGAATCGACTGAGGAGACGGAGAATGAGAAGATTGAACCTAGAGGTGGCGGGATTCAAGCTGGAGGGGAGTTGAGGGTTATACAAGGAGGAAACATAATGACGAAACTGTGTCTATAGTGTCACTCATTTCAGCAAGTCTGTTGTCCTAGTTTATTCCAACTCTTGAGACACTTTCACCATCAACTTCAGAGTCAGACTCCTACTTCCAACCCCATAACTTTAAGGAGGATATCTCAGAACAATGTAGAACATCCTCCTGATTGTTTTGGGTAAGAACATGGTATTGCTTTGTTTTTTTCATACCCTAACATGGAACATTCATTATATTTTTGGTCTTTGTATCTATACCCAAGTGTTAGCAAACAGCCAATGAAGATTCCAAGTGGAAATTGGCCATGCATGAAGAGCCTAAAGCTCTCGATAAAACCCAAACATGAGAGATAATGTCATTATTAACAGGGAAAAGTAGTTGTTGGGTGCAAGTGGACTTCTTAGTGAAACAAAATCTTGAAGGGAAGGTAGAGTGTTACAAATCACGATTGGTGGTGACAGGGTTCAACAGACATATGACATTAACTATGACGAAACCTTTGCACCAGTAGTGAAGATGAGCACAGTGAAGAGACCGGTTTCTCTGGTAGTGAATAGTTGGTGTAGGTTACATCAACTCGATGTGAAGAATGTGTTTCTTTATGGTGTGTTTCTGAGGTTTATATTGAGATACCACTAGCATTTGATACATACCAGACAGTGGGCAAGGTGTGCAGGCTTAAGAAGTCACTTCATGGATTGAGGCAGTCTCCTTGAGCCTGATTTGATAAGTTTAGAGAGGTTATGGTGGACATGGGGTATCAACAAATCAATGCTGACCATACGGTGTTCTTCTAACAACATGGAGGTCACACTGTTATGCTTGTTGTATACGTTGATGGCATGATTGTCACTGGAGATGATGAGGTAGAGATTGCTCAGCTAAAGCTAAGTTTGGGCAAAAATTTTGAGGTGAATAACCTTGGACAGCTCAGATACTTCCTTGGGATTAAGGTGGCTCGTGAATCAGAGGGAATGGTCTTGTCCCAGAGGAAGTATGTATTGGATTTCCTCAAGGAAACAAGCATGTTGGGATGCAAGTCTGTAGTCTCTCTAATTGATCAGAAGGACACGCTGAATGTAGAGGTAGGAGAGTCAGTTGATCGTGAAGATACTATAGATTGGTAAGTTGGCTGATCAATCGGAGTCACATTCGTCTTGACATCTTATTTGCAGTGAGCATGGTGAGCCACTACATGCATCATCCAAGGAAGGGTAATATGGATGCAATGTATCAGGTTATGAGGTACTTGAAGAGTGCACCAAAGAGGTTGATCTTCAGGAAGAATTTACATGTAGGTCTATTGTGACTCTGATTGGGTGAGTTGTGCTAATGATACGAGGTATACATTAGGATATTGCATCTTCATAAGAGGCAACTTGGTCTCTTGGAAGAGCAAGAAACAGTCGGTAGTTGTGAGGTCAACAATAGAGGCAAAGTACAGGGCCATGAACTTAAGAGTTGTCGAGATAAATTGGTTGATAGCCTTGTTGGAGCTCAAGGTGGACCAATGAGCTCAAATAAAGTTGCGATGTGACAACAAGTCAGCCGTCAGTATTGCTAACAACATGGTGTAGCACGATAGAACCAACAATGTAGACTTTGATAGGTTTTTAATCAAGAAAAAGTTGAATTACGGATTGCTGAGCTAACTCATATAGCCACTAGAGAGTAAGTGGCTAACTGCCTCACCATAGCCTTAGCTCTTTAGGTTTGTATAGGTTAAGTGACAAGATGGGTTAAGTGGATATCTTTTGCCCATCTTGAGATGGAGTGTTGAGATTTATTTCTACTTTAGGGTCCTATTGATAAATAGGATAGAAGAAGTCTATGGATTTATTTGTAAAACAGTTGTCAAGCTTTTTATAAACCCAAATCATGAATGATAGAATAGATGTTTTAGGGCAATTATCTCCCGTAAAGATAAGGCCTCTCAATCACAAAATAGTGAAAGCAAGGTATAATGAGAACTTTCCTTTGTTCGGTCACATTTTAGCTCTGATCATCATCTTCTATATCAAGGCAACTATCTACTCATTTAATGGTGGCATTTTCTTCGTTTCTGTGGCATATTTATGTATATTTTTTATTTAGGAAAATTTACATACATACCACTTAATTCCCTATGTATTTACATATGTAACTTCTAGACATCAACTTTTTGCATATATATATGTCATCTTACTTATACATGAAAATGTGTATTTCATTTTTTTTTTCTTTTAAGTTAAATAGTAATATTTTTATGTGATGAACGATTTGGGTGGTATAAATGTAAAAAAAAAAAAGAGAGTAAATTTTAGGTGTTAGATATGTAAATACTACTATGTGTTTACATACCCCTTATTTAATTTTTATCTTGTTTTTTAATAAATATTATTTTAGTTGAATTTGTGTATTAAATAATGAATTTAAGTTATACTTTATGATGTGTTATGCAGACTTTCGTTCAGACTAAGATCTTGAATATTGATTCATTTTCATATCCTATATTAGTTTAATGTGTTATGTACATCTTTTTCAGACCCTAAATAAAATAAAATAGGTGTGCTCTTTCCAGTTATATCTATGTATGCAAACTCATTTCATTTGGTAATATCATTTAATCCTATAAAGATTGATGATCTGAGTGCAGTTACATGATCTAGTTTGACTTAAATTAAGTAAACCGATTTTATTTAAATTATATCAAAGCATGAGTGAAGACTAATTTGGTTCTAGTCTTTTTTTATTCCATTAGTGTAACTCTAATATAATTGCAGCATGTGTCTACAAAATCAAATCAATTTAAAATTAAATCGATCATATATATATATATATATATATATATATATANTCTCATGGCATGGGGCAACCAATTGTTCACCCTCTCAAGCTAGCACATACGAGAATCGGACCCGGTAAGGGACCGGTTTAACTCATGGTTGTTATAAGAGATGGATGATGGGAATGTATGGCAATAATCGATGAGAAGCTATTGTATCCCTAGAAGATGACCCCATAAGAAGTTTTGAAGGAAAGCTATCATGCCTGAAAGAGAAGCTTATGAAGTAAGTCTTGATGAGATGCTAGTAGTTGACAGGATCCTAGCTAGAAAGACTCCATGAGAGCAAATGATTTACAATATCTTCACTCAAAAGTCTTTCGAAGGTTGCAAGTCCCGAAAGGCTACAAGCAAACCCACATAGGGCTTATAATTCCAGTTGATTCGAAAAAATAGCTAACATCTTATACCACATTAGACAACCACCTAATTATAGATCAGTCATATTGGAAAGCAAGAGTAATTTCCTCGGGTAATGCAGTATGTATATAGTGAGCTAAGACATCCTGAGTGTAGGGGCCTTGTTAGCATGCTCGTAGGTAATATTCATACAGTATACGATTAGTTCAACATTGTACTTATTAACATGTTTAGGGATAATATTTGTACATTTTATGATCATTTTAAAACTATCTTGAAGCCATGTAGGAAAGAAAATAACATATTTTAAAATTTTTAATATTTTAATCCTAAATTTTATTAGTGATCTCTTAAAATTAAGTTTTATAGTAAAAATTCATTTTAATGAGTCTATTTGTGATTGTATACAGACAAACAGAATGCATAAGAAAGAGTAAACACAGACAATATATTGAAAAATAAACAATCGATATAAGAAAATAGGAGGCCTACAATGTTGTTGGATACAATCCTAAAATAAAATAAAATAGACAATCAAGCTTTGCATATAAACACCCAATCCTAGAATTATCAACAAAAAAAGGATAATATGAAATTAAGGTATAAAGCACTAGCATACAACTCCTCTTCATACGGTTCATGCTTCAGCTATGACATTTGTGCTTGTAGCTTTTTTTCAATATAGACTCTCATAAGGGACTCTAACAGTACAAAAGAAAGTCACACTTGACATGTAAAATAAATGTTATCATGGCCTATATCCTGCAATGTGTAAAAAGACTGTATCTAACAAGAGGAGGCTAAGCAGCACATGCAAAAAATGCATTGGTAAAAACCATTAAGCTCCTTTTGAAATTTGGCACCCTGCAAGAAAAATCTGCACTTAATATACTAATGTGCAAACCTCACATATACTAAAGCATGCAAAAGGCACTCAAAGTGTGCAACAACTACCACAAGTCAAAGAAGAATAATGGTGCACAAAAATATTTAAGCACTCATTACCTCTAGTTCTAAATAAGAGCTACAAAGTGTTGCCTAACCAACATCTAACTGTAAGACATGCAATGTGAAGGTTAAGATTCCTCCCATAGGATCTTTATGGGGTCACCAAGATGGTCCCAAACTAAGCATCTAAATGAACTAATGCTCACCATGACAAGTCATAGAGGGTAGCACAAGGCTATGCTTGGAAAGATCCTATGAGATATTCTAGAAATAGAATAATTCACATTGCTCAACTTGAGAAACCGACAGGCAATGCTCATTTCTTTATTGCAATCATGTCATTTCGGGTTAGGTAGATGGGTGGCATATGTTTTTCGATTTGGGTACTTAAAAGGGTGTAAAGTTTTGGGTAGGATGTCTATAGATGTCTATGGTTTCAGGTAGGGTGTATAGGTAGTCTAGAGTTTTAAGGTTGGATGTGAAATTGGGCTTAAGCTTTCAGCTAAGGAGGGAAAGGAGGTATAGGGTTTTGGGTATGGAGGAAAAATGGACTGGGAAGGTAAGCAAGGGAAGTTCATAGTGATACATGCAAAAATGCCAAAATAACACCCTAATGATGTAAATATGCAAGCAAATACAAAGAAGAATAAAAAACAATGGTGAACATAGAAGAGAATGCAAACATCAAAATTCATGGCGAACATGCAAGAGAATGCAATATAAAACAAAATACATGGGAATGAATAAGTTACATGATATAACATGAAATTGAAAAATAGATTATGAGAGTTATACTTTCCTTAATGATTTATGGATGAGATTAGTTTGATTGCACTTCCTTGTTGCTCCTTGGGCCCTTGCTTGTCTTTTTATCTCGGTTTGGGTGAAAAAATGAAGAGAGGAGGAGGGTATTCTCGGTTTTATTTTATTTTTTTTGTGGGAGGAGGATGAACGTAGAGAGAGGAAAATCGAGAGAGAGGGAGAGGGGAGAGGAATTTTGTGTGAGAGGGAGTAAGAACGAGAGAATGAGTGGAATGGGGGGAGAATGAGGGTTCGATTTGGGAGGGATAGAGATTTATGAGAGAGTAGGGGACGGTTTTGGTGATGATATGGGGGAGTGGATGCATCTGATGAAGGTGAGAGGGAGATTAAGGGTGAGGATTGAATGAAGTGGAGGAGAGAGAGGGAGGGGCGGATTGGTGAGGTGGACGAATGAGGGAGGAGGAAGTGGATTGTTAATGTGGAGAGAAGAAGGCTCGTATGGGGGAGATTACAAAAGGAATGAAGGGATGGATAGAGGAGGACATGGAGAGGATTTTCCAAAAATGGAGGGGCATTTTGATAATTTGCAAGGTATTTAGGGTAGGTATGATAAAAATAAATATATGTCATTTTGAAGAGGATGAAACAAGGAATCAAATGGTCCAAATCACTTTGAAAAAGAATTTTTCTAAGTCAAGTCATACCCAATTGAAGTGCAAGCACGATTACAAGGTGGTTATTTTAGAGTAAAATGTAAAAAATTTGGTGGTGCAACTGGTTTTGATTAAAACAAGCTCTATGTCAAGATATTTCAAGTCAAAGTACCTTAAGAGAAAAACTTAGTATATTATAAGTTTGAGTTTTTAGTTGATTTTAATCACCCAAATTGTTTATTTTTGAAATTAAAACTTTATTTGAAGTTCGATTTTATTTTGAGGTCATTTTGAGTTAATTAAGGCCAAATTATCTTTTTTTTATTTAAATTATCATTTTTTCTTTCATGTTTATTGTTGGCTCACGGACCTCTAATTAGCATCAAAATTAGGCGTGGAGTGACTCATTTGAAAGGTTTCAATGATATGGACTCAATGTCAAAGTTTGTCTTGAAAAAGTATGACTCGTTCAAAAAATCTTACATAGGATCATTTTTCATGCATGAAAATCCTAGGTGCACAATTTTACATAAAAATGATGTTCTCTAACCATCAAACTGGTTTGCATGCTCTTCATATATGATTATGAAGATTTTGCAACTTATAAAATGTAATTTGGATCACCATATTGGCCTGTGGAGAAAACAACAATTTTAAAATTAGTGAAAAAATATTATTCATGCTAAAAAATTGAATTGAGGATATTTATATAAAAATTATTTTAAACGATCATCAAATTTATTTGTATGGTCTTTATATGTGAAAATAAGAATCATGCAACTTTCAAAATGAAGTTTTGATTCCTATAATAATCTCAGAAGAGAAAGTGATGATTTTGAGATTTATGTTGATTAAGGTTGGTTTTATGTCAACTTAGGGTTTGATTAAAAATGGTTATATTTTGAGTTTGTTTTGTGTTAATTTGATTTTTTGTTAAGTTAAATCTCAATTATATTAAATTAGGTTTTGCTCAAGATTCAACTCAAAGTGAAATTAAATTAAAATGCAAGTCAAAAAAAGAATTGACCAAAAAAATGAGTTAAACAAATGGATCTCAAATATATATGACGGATTATATAAAGTAAGATGCATATATTGGCTTTGACTGAAATTATCAATTATGTCCAGAGTGAAGTCATAACTGTTCAACATGTGAGTTTTGATTTAGGATATAATCTGAGAATTGAAGTTCTGATTTAGTTTTGAAGAATTTTGGACTTCTTCTCAATTGAGGACCTTGGGAATTTTGTTTAATTATATTTGAGATTTTAGACAATATTATATAAAAATTAGATGGTTTAGATTCGATTTATGTTAAGAAAGGCGAAGGTAGACCTAAAAAGACTTGGGCATATTCTATAAAATATGATCTTAATCTTCTAGAATTTAATGAAAATCTTACACTCAATAAGACGCAATGGAGAAAAAGGATTCATGTAGCCGACCCCACTTAGTAGAATAAGGACTTCTTCTTTTTGTTGTTGTTGTATGTTCAAGAATTTTTAGTTTAAGAGGTTTTATATGGGAATTTATGTTTTGAAGTTTTGGGATTTGAAATTTATTCATCTAAAGGTTTGAGATTTATTTGTTTGAAGGTTTATAATTGAGGGTTTTGAATTTCATTAGTTTTAAGGGTTTGAAATTCATTTGTTTGAAGGTTTGAAATTCATTAATTTAGAAGTTTGAAATTAATTAGTGTGGAGGTTTGAAATTTGTTTGTTTGATTGTTTGAAATTCATTTGTTTTAAGGTTTTAAATTTATTTATTTGGAGGTTTGAAATTCATTTGTTTGAATGTTTAAAATTCATTTGTTGGAATGTTTGAATTTTTTTATTTGAAGTTATGAAATTCATTAATTATTTGAACACGTTAGAAAGGAAACTCATGCAGACTCACGTCAAACCGAAGAGGTGAACATGATGATTAAATCATGATAGAAAACAAATGTGAATTCATATTTAAACTGATGTCTGATCGAAGGGAAGTTCTGATTTGATAAACTTGAACACTCTAGGGATGAAAAGCACAAGGACTCACATTCAAAACAAAAGGTGAACAGTGACTGGATCGAGATAGATAGACTGTGTGGAGTTGTATAGCATGGAGATTATCTGGGGCAATGGGTCTCCAAGGGGTCTCCTACGAGTTTCAATGACTAACACTACTAAGTAGTAAGGCATTTATGTACTAAATCAAATACAATGAAATAGAATCAATGAACTAGGTGGGAGAGGAACTCAAATATCATTTTATATGGGTTTCAATGGCTTAACCAAGAAAGGTGCCTAAAAGGATGGCCCCACAACTTGGTTTCCATTAACCAAGAATTATTTTGTTGAATTTAGTATTTCAACATAATAATGAACCTGGAAAAAATTTGAGATGGTGCCACGAAAGGCATGCTCTGCCACCGAGGAAATAAGCAGGCCTAAGATGTTCAATCCATAATAAACATAGATATTAGACTCCTTACTCTTTGTTATTATGACGGTGACTTAGAGTAGCACATTGATTTTATACTAGATTCCTAGCCAAGACGTTGGTTTATTGAGGCTAGGTTACTCGATAAACTAAAAAAAGCAAAAAAAGGAAAAGATATTTGATGTTCATTGGCTTACATTGAGTGAAGATTTGTTAGGGGACATATCCTTAGTAAGAGTTGCTAAGCCAAAGCAATAACCTATACAACCAACGATTAGCTTAAGGTTAATAAACATGATCGTATCATGATATTATTTAAATGGGATTGCTCCAACACCGATGGACCTAAAAGGGACCAGAATAGGCTTAACCCCATAATCTAAGGCATTCAAAGACTGATGCTAGCGTGTTTCTGCATAAATTGTGCCCTAGATATACTGAGTCAATGTATAAACATAATTAATCGATATTTCACTAGACTAAGACATAAGAGCCCATGAAGAAAGGAAAAATAATAAAAAATATTTTCCTTATACTAACACATTTAAAAAGGCACCCTGATCTAGTTCTAGAATTATGAATCTAAAGTGTTGAATTCTCTGAATTTGATAATTCAACATAAATAACAAATTCTGCAAATCATGGTAATTCTAATCCACACTAGAATTGACACTAGAATTGGTACAACATTCCTATCTCTTCACTACAAATAACTGACATTATGGTAGTTGTTGGGATGGTGATACACTAGACTTAGTCTAGCTGACAGTTGTTATCGAGGCCAGTGTAATCGACAAAGCTGACATAACCTGAGAAAGGAAAACTTGGGTTTCAAGTTAGCTATACATAGAAAAGGATTTGTTAAGGATTGCAATTCTTGCTCGGACTTACTAACCCTAATAACTAACCTGAATATCAGCATTTCACTGAATCAAGGCTAGTCAACTCGACCACATTGTGATGGTGTCCAAGCAGGATTCCCTTACCACTAATGGCTCAAAAAGAAGAGCGTATATTTTTCAATGAGTCATACTTGTAAAGAAAATGTCAAATAACATATCCTTCACCTGGAATTACATATTCAAATGATTGATTTGCGCCATCAACATTTCACTACAATGGAATCAACCAAACCTGATTGCATTGTGATGGTGCCCAAATGAGATTACTCCAACATTAATGGATCTTGAAAAAAAAAGGAAAGGATACATTTTTTGATGATTCATACTAAGAAAGGAAGTGTCATTACTCAGATTTACTAGATCAAAGGATTGTCTTCAGAGTCAACCTTGACTAAATCAAGGTCAATCAAACTAGATCATATGGTGATGATGCCCAAATGGGATTGATCCAATACTGATGGATCCCCAAAGAGATAAAAAAAAATTGTGAAAAAGTTTGAACAATGTCAAACTAGGCCCAAGAATCCCAATTTCTAGGACATGAGGGATTCAGATTCATTCCCTTGAACACATTAGGCTGGAAAGCCACACGGATTCACATCCAGCTAAAGTGAACAATTTGATTAGACTAGGATGGAAGACCACACATACATATCCAACCTAAGATCTAATAAAAAAAATCCCCATTTGTTCATTAAATTTGTTTATTTATCTGTTTGTTTGTTACTTTATTGGTTATAAGGTACCTTAACATGTTATGAGAGAAATCACACGGACTCACATCCAACCCAATATATGAACAGGGTGAATAGGTCAGGATGGAAAACCACACGAACTTGCATTCAACTCGAGAGCTAACCAATTGAATACTCATTGTTTGCTTGAATTTGTTTGAATATTTTTTTTTTGGGTTTGAATACACCTTGAAAGTTTGTTTAAAGTTTGTTTGAAAGTTTATTTTGTTTTGAAAGTTTAATTTTAGTTTATTTTGAATGATTTTTTTGTGTTTCAAAAGTTTAATTTTAGTTTGTTTTATTGTGATCTAGTGTCAATTGTTGAAGTTCTATACTTCACATTAAGATAGTGTTATTTCAAGACATTTAAACATCACCTCGTTTAAAAGCAAATAAGACACATATAACATTTTTGTATTCAGTTAATTAAATATTTTGCTCCTTGAACTAAGAGCACAAATCACAAATGATTTCAAGATAGATAACAAAATATTTACACTAACTCACTATAATAACAGTATCTCACAAATGCTCATGAATAACTACAAAACATAAAGACAAAAAACTAATTATTATACTCTAGGATTCCTGCCTTCAAAGTGCAAGAGAAATAATGTTTTGTAACTCAATATCTGGTGCATAAATGAAAGGGCACTTAGATTTCATCTTCTTTCAGAATGTGATAAACACTCTCTCATGAGGGATAGATTGTACACAGTGTTTAGCTGAGTTGGCTCCATTCTCATTTATAACTAACAGTGATTCTCTATGATATGGAAAGATATTGGCTCCACTGAAATCTCCAGAACCAAGTATATTGATCTTCTTAGCAAACACAATGTCACGTCGACTCATAAGCAAAACTAGGGGTGTAAGTGAGTCAAGCTGACTCGTGAATATGCTTGAGCTCAGCTTGATAAGTGGCTCATGAACTGAACTTGATGAGCTAACAAACCAAGCCCAAGCTAGCCTTGACTCAGCTCATTAATCAGCTCATTTAAAAAAATATTAATATAAAAAATACTCAAAATATATTATATTTGAAAAGTTTATCTTTAAAGAATTAAATATTTTTAAAAAATAATATGATGTATTTATATTAAGTGACTACTTATTATTTGTATCCTAATTGATCATTTATTTTTCATTTTATTATAATAATAATATTTCCTCTCTTCTAACTTGTAGGCTTAAGCTCGAGCTCAAGCTTAAACTCGATAAAATTAATCAAGTTCAAGCTCAAGTCATGTGTGGCTCAATCTTGACTCAACTCATTTGTTCCCCTAAGTAAAACTGTGTAAATGAGTCACTCTAAGTTATTATGTTCAATGTGTGCTGGGATAAAATATCCCTTCTCATAAATATTCACTTCACAGCAATCAATTGCACTTGCAAGTGGTATAATATGTCTTAATACAAGCCTTTTTATGTTTTATTTGAAAAACACTTGAAAATGATCTACTTCCTCGCCACATATGATATTAGGTGGATAGCCTAAATGATCTGGCTCGTAGTTGTAGCGGTGTTCAAACTGTAAAGTGGTCTTCCTTTTTCTTTTGTCCATTTTTGGGTCTTAAAATAAGTCAGCTCCTTTAATAGGCCCTGACGACCATTTATCTAGAGTCCACATATAGTACAAGCAATCGTTTGTTGTTCTAAGTTACTAAATACTCCAGTGAAAAGCTATAATTCTTCTATTATATTGACCAACCTATCTCTTAACCATTCAAAGTGTTCAAAATTTTCTTTATGCATTTTCCTATACCTTGTCAGTTGATCATCAGGCTCAATCTGACCAACCTATCTCTTAAACTAACTTGAGCCTATCTTTGACTAATGTCATGCTGAACTCAGTGCAAAATGGAGAAACTTCTACTCCTCTTACTGAAAAATTCTATCAATCATTCTCTTTCAAGCACTTCTTCTAGATCAAGTGTTATATTAGTTAGGTCATTGCAGAGCATGTTCAAGTTATCAAACCCTATGTCAAATCTAACAATTGGGTCATTCATCAAGTGACTTTGTTTAATTATTAACTTAACACTATCCTTGAAGAAGAATATAAGCTTTCTTGTTTCTCTGCAATAAGAACAAAGAGTTAAATTACATCTGAAGTTCAATCACAACATCTTTAATTTTAAGAAATTTTATCATCAATAATCGAATAACTTCAATTAGGACTTTTAAAAATCAGGTTTAGATTATTTTCAAATTAATTTAAAAGAATGTTGGGAAAATTTTATATGTTTGAGTTTGAACAGGATGAATTGTGTTCGATTTGATTTGATGGGAATTAGGTTCATTTGATTAAGTTTTGGTTGAGTTTAGTTGATTTTGACAAGTTCAATTAAGCAAATTATTTTTTTCAAGTTAGGTCTTAGATTCAGGATATCAATAATTTAATTTTCTTTTTAGAATTTTATAGATTTAGTAGTTGGGTGACTTCCAATTAGAATCCCAAAAATATATTTTATTAATCATAAAGTTAGTGTATAACACTATCATGATATTTCTTCAGATAAAGCCCATTGATGGGGATCGCATCAGACGTTCACCCTTATAGTCAACTAATTGATAGGAACCTCTTTGATATACTTTTTTTTTTATCACAAATGGAATTTCTCACATTGGTTCAAACTTGCTACATTTTTTTATGAGTAAAAAATCAATCTCTTAGGGACTCATACCAATTCTCCAACTCGAAAAATTCTCGGTCAAACTAGTTTGTCAGGAGCTTAATGTTGGAATTTTTTTTATTCTTGTATTGATGTGTCCACCATAGATCTTGAAAAATTTTCTATCTTTTTTTTGTATTGATATGTCTGCAATTGATCTTTTAAATAATAATATATCTCTTCAATAAGAAGAAATATTACCATAAAAATTGATCTAATCATTAGGATGATGAAAATCTTTAAAACTTATAGGTTTACATGAACCAAAACTTTCCTTTACCATATAAATGCAATATAAGGTTTATNTAATGTAATATAAGGTTTATTTTATTCTAAGTTCTAGTATCCTTGCAAGGGCAAGCCCTCATGGTTAATTGCATCTCTAAAGTTATAAACTCTAGAGAAAAATCTTGATTAAAATATTGACTCGTGTTACTTGGATTTAAGGTTGAACTTTTTAAAGTTTGGATTTTGAAGGTGATGGAAGGATTCAAGTTTAGAGTTGGAAGAATTAAACTCAAAAGTTGGCACTCACAATCCAATAATGATGTGTCATGGAAAGGCTTGTGATGAGAGATTTGACCATCCCAAGGAAGGCGGTTTACTCAGAAGACTTAGATTTAACGATGAATGAAGAATTTTGAATTGAAACCAACTGTGGAATCAATATTGTTTAAGATATGTTAGATGGGTTTGATTAATTAAAAATTTTGAGCTTAGATTGATTTGAGTTGAAAGTGGTCCCTAAATTAAAGGGTAGAGTCAAGTAGGAAAGATTTCAAGTGGAGGTAAAGATCATGCTAGCCTGGACTCCACAAGGAGCCTAAATAGTTGGACTAATCTAAAATTTGGGAACAATGCCCCTGGTTAAGATACTCATTGCTTTTCATCTTCCTAGGTGCATTGGTATTCTTCAATCATGAGTCAATCTTATAACTTAAAAGTCTCTGCTTAATGTCATAGTAAAGGCAAATAGATGGTTTTCTTAGTTAAAGGTGGTTAACGGTGCCTTCGTTAGTAATCATGGGTTACTTCTATTTTCATCCATTTTTTATGCAACATACATGGAACATCCTCTCGGAGTGACATAGGATCGTTGACAAGCCTAAAGATGTGCGACTTTTTATATACATTTAATGCTTGTTTTTAGTGATATTGCACTTTAATGGAAGGTATTTTTTGTATTTACTTATTACATGTACAATAGGTTAAGAAATTGGAGCAAATGGAATAATTTGGATTCAAATGGAGCAAAGAACAAAATTTTGACATAGCGCCAAGCAATTAATTTTTTTCTTCTAGAAGGCTGACACCTAAGCGCCACGCTTGGGCGCCTAAGTGCCAGAAACATTTTCTTTTTTTTTTAAGTGCAATGTATTTGGATGAATTTTGAAAGGACATCTGAAGTGACTCTTGGGGATTTTGAGGGTTATCATAAGGGGTGTCTATTCAAGTGTGTGTGGTGTATGTGGGGGAGGTGTGTGGCTACTGCAGAGGGGTGTATCTATTAGAGTGAGGAGGAAGCAGAGGACGCAAAGGGTGAAGATTTCCAAGGGTATGGAGTGTAGGAGAAAGGAAATTTGAGTAGATTCTTTCATTCATTGCATTTTAAAGTGATATTTGAGTGAAATTGTAAGGAGAGTTTGAGAATTTTTCAAAGGAACTTCAAGAGATTTGCTTGGGAGGAGTTTGAGATAAGTGTTGTATTTTTGTTTAAGTTTTGTTAAATTTTATTATGTAAACCTTATTTTAGATATCAATCCATGTGTTGTTGTATTTTCCCCATAAAATATGAGTAGTTTTCTTTTTCTTTCTCCTTGTGATGAGAAATAATTATGTGTAGGATTAGAATTGTTTAGAATTGCTTCTATTTCAATGTTGTGTTGGTATATTACTTCATGCTTAATTTACTTATGCAATTTGTCTAATTATTAAGTTAAAACATATTGTGAAATATTAATGGGAGGGCTATTCTTTCTCTTAATTAGAAATTACCACACTAACATCGAGGATGAAGAAAAAGTAATATTGGGGTGAGTACAAATAGATATGGAGATAAGTTTTGACGGGTGTAAATTGGTGCTTCTATGGTGACAGGCTAGAATCTTAACTAATTTGACACAGGGTTTAGAACTTAAAGCTAGGTTAGCCAAATTGAGGGCTTACGTGAGTACTCTACGGTGACAGGCTAAAATCTACCCAGCATAACCAAGGATTTAGGAACTTAACTCTGGGTTAGCCAATGTTCTTTATGCACTCGGAAGACGGTAAAAAATATGTATGCTCCAATTTATCACAAATCTACATTTAAATTTTTAAACATTTGATTTCTACATTGATTATGATCTCATTCCAAGGAAAAGAACTTCCATATAATTTGAACTCTTCTAGGTAAAGCTAGTTTAGAAACACTTAACATTTTTTTAAGTTTAGAAAAAGAATTAATAGGTATTAGTACTCCTTTTTACACATATGATTTTGATCTTAATTCCTAGATAAGTTACATCTTGTTTGAGTAAAGCTTTACTAAGTCTATAAAAAGAGTTTTTCCTTCCCCGTGGGATCGATACTTGGGACTATGTTAGAGCTCTATATTACTTGAACGATACGTGCATTTGCATTTTTATCTGAGTGATTTTTTGAAATTAATAATTAGAAAAAATTATTTTAAAATTATTAATACCTTCATCACTAGGAGTTGTCTCAATAAACACATAAAATTATATTATCAACATAGAATCCGCAATCAAGTTTTTTGGATCATTTTCAGGGAAGCAACAGAACTTTTGAATTATAAATTTTTGTTAAACTGAAGACTTATTTTAGGAAAATTGTAGTGTCGTTTACCTGTATAAGTGCTTTTTTATGTGTTAAAAATATATATATGTATTTAAGTATTTTTTACTGTTTTGTTTTATTTTTTAAACTTTTACTTTTGTATGCGTAGTTCAGAATCCGAAGGTTTAGTACCTTACGATTATAAGTTCGAATTAACTATTATAAAAATTCAAAAACAAAAAGAACTTCACAATTTAAAAGAAATGGCGAACACATCACATAGCAACTTAGATAATCAAACTTTTAAAAATGAACATCACCATATACAAATACCTTTAAGGGATTATGCAAACCCTACAACAGTTGAAATTCACCTTACCATACAAACCCTTACTATAGTGGCTAACTCATTTGAGCTGATATCCACCATAGTCCAAATGGTACAGAACAACCAATATAGGGGAACTCTATCTGAGGATCCAAACTTACATCTAGCTAGTTATCTAGAATTATGTGCTACATTTAAGTACGATGATATCTCAAGTGATGCTCTTAGACTTAGACTTTTTCTCTTTTCTATAAGGGATAAAGTTAAGATGT
Source organism: Phalaenopsis hybrid cultivar (assembly GCA_002079205.1). Taxonomy (NCBI): domain Eukaryota; kingdom Viridiplantae; phylum Streptophyta; class Magnoliopsida; order Asparagales; family Orchidaceae; genus Phalaenopsis; species Phalaenopsis hybrid cultivar. The sequence goes on from JXCR01146638.1 coordinate 214,591, forward strand.
GGCTGAACTCTTTATTACATTATCTATCAGAACTTGGGTTATTTAGCGCAGAAATTCCTAGCTAAGTATTTTCCACCTTAAAAAATTACTAAGCTTAGAAATGATATTACCTCATTTACTCAGTATGAAGGTGAGTTAATATATGAAGTTTGGGAACGATGTAAAGAACTCCTTAGAAAATGTCCACATTACGCTTTGCCACACTGGTTGATTATTCAAACATTTTATAATGGGTTAATATGATCCCTTAGATCTGTCATCGACACTGTTACTAGTGGTTCACTGATGTCAAAACCATTTGATGAAGCATATTCTTTAATCAAAGACATGGCTACGAACAACTTTCAATGGCCTTATGAAAGAATAAATCCTAAAAAAGTAGCTAGTGTTCATGATACTATTGTGATCTTTATTTTGGCTTCTTAAGTTGACGCAATATCTAGGAAGTTACACCAATTCTGAATGAACTTACCTCAAACACCTCGTGTGATTGAAGAAAACTACTTAGGACAAATGATTGATTCTCAATCACCTTCATATGAGAGTTTAAATGCAATTAATAATAGAATCAATAACCCATATTCTAACTATTATAACCTAGGTTGGAAGATCCACTCTAACTTTTATTGGAATAATAATTCTGGTAGTGGAAACCAACAATGGGGAAATAATTAAGTGCACCCGTTGGGAAATTGGAACAATCAGGGTAGTATTAATTATAAACTTTTTTATCCTCCTAGCTTTAACAATAACCAACAATTTAAGGAGAAGAAATTATCTATGGAAGAAGTGATGTTACAGGGGAATCAATTGCAAAGTCAGAATGCTGCAATTAGAAATATTGAGAATCAATTGGGACAACTTGCTAACTCATTTAATAATGAGCCTCAGGGAACTCTTCCTAGTGACACTGAAATTAATTCTAATGATAAAAATATAGAGTAAGTTAAAGTTGTCCAACTCAAGAGTGGAAGAGAACTAAATGTTGGAATTTAAAAAGAGACTGAAGTTGAGTAGGAGATAGAAGAAAATGTCCCTAAGGATATGGAAAAACCTATCTCTCCAACTAGGATCAATTTAAAGAAACCACCACCTCCATTTCCTTAAAAACTTAGACAATGAAAGCTGGATCAACAATTTTCAAAGTTTATAGAGATAATTAATAAGCTCGCAATCAACATTTCTTTTATTGAAGCATTGAGGCAAATGTCAAACTATGTAAAGTTTATGAAAGATTCTTAAATAAGAAAACAAAGTTTGGAGATCATGAGACCATGCACTTATTGAGGAGTGCAGCACAATAATTCAGAAAAAGCTTCCTAAAAAACTTAAAGATCCTGGTAGTTTTACTATTCCATGTGCGATAAGCGAAATGTTATGTGGAAAAGTTTTATGTGATTTAGGAGCTAGCATTAATCTCATGCCCTTATCGATATTCAGAAGGTTAGGCTTAGGAGAGATTTCTCCCACAACTTTAATCATTCAGTTAGTTGATCGATCGATCACATATCCATAAGAGGTTATAGAAGATGTACTTGTAAAGGTAGATAAATTTATCTTCTCTGTAGATTTTATCATATTAGATATGGAGGAAGATAAAGAAATTCCACTCATTTTAGGGAGTCATTTCCTTGCTACTGTACGAGCTATGATAGATGTTCAAAAAGTAGAGTTAATCAAGAGAGTTAATGACCAGGAAGTCACTTTCAATGTGTTAAATTCAATAAAGTATCCAGCTAAAGAAAGAGAAGATGAGTGTTATAGAATGAAGATTATTGATTATTTAAGTAATAACCAATTCAGAGAAAGTTGTGAAGTTAAAACTGGACAACAAGAACTGGAGTATAAAAATGATACTGATTTCCAAGATAAGTCTATTGAGATGGTCAATGAGGATTCAAACTATGTTCAGGAAAGGTTTGAGCATTTAGATGCTATAGAAAATAGTAAATCTCTCAATCCTTCTATTGAAGAACCTCCTGAATGAGAGATGAAGGTATTTCCTACACATTTAAAGTATGTTTTTCTTAGAAACTCATCTACACAACCTGTCATAATATACTCAGATTTGACTCAAATTCAAGAAAAGAAATTAATGGGAACTTTAAGAAATTATCAGAAAGTCTTTGGATGGACATTAGTGGATATTAAAGGAATCAACCCTTCAATATGTATGCACAATATTTTAATGGAAGATAATCGTAAGTAGGGTAGATCCGCAAAGAAGATTGAATCGTATCATGAAAGAAGTTGTAAAAAAAGAAAGTTTAAAGTGGTCAGATGCTCGAATCATATATTCTGACAGTGCTTGGGTTAGTTCGATTCACTGTGTTCCTAAGAAATGGGGAGTGATCGTAGTTGTAAATGAAATGAATGAATTAATTCCAACAAGACAAGTGACTGGGCAGAAAATTAGTATTGATTATAGTAAATTAAATCTCAAGATACCACCAGATACTTATAGCTCCTGAGGACTAAGAAAATATAACATTTACAAGTTCGTGTGAAACATTTGCATTTAGACGGGTATCTTTTCGTTTATGCAATGCACCAGCAACTTTTCAAAAGTGCATGACATCCTTTTTCTGTGATTTAATTGAGAAAGGAATTGATGTTTTTATGGATGGATTTTTAGTTTTTGGAATCTTCTTTAATTCTTGTTTAGATCATTTAGCAAGAGTTTTAAAATGCTGTAAAGAAACAAATATAGTTCTCAATTGAGAAAAATATCAATTTATGGTCGTAGGAGGAATTGTTTTAGGGCATAAAATTTATGAAAGTAGTATGGAAATAGATCCAGCTAAAATACAAGTTATTATTAAACTACATCCTTCTACTATGGTAAGAAGAGTTAGTAGTTTTCTAGAACATGATGATTTTTACAAGCGACATATTAACGACTTTTCAAAAATTGCTAAGTTTTTGTGTCATCTTTTGGAAACAAATCTGATATTTGATTTCAACCAAGAATGCTTACATGCCTTCAATTTATTAAAGGAAGAATTAATCACTGCATCTATTATTGTTTCACCTGATTTGGGAAAACTATTTGAATTATTGTGTGATGCGAGTAATTATGCTATTAGGGTTACATTTAAAACAAATGTATGATAAGAATTATAAAGTTATGTACTATGCCAGTAAAACTCTTAATGAAGCTCAGATAAATTATACTAATACTAAAAAGGAATTATTAACAATAGTATATGCCTTTGATAAATCTAGATTATATCTAATTGGAATAAAATGTATTGTACATATTGATCATTCTGCGATTAAATATCTTATGTTGAAGAAAGATGCTAAACTTAGATTAATTAGATGGGTTCCACTGATACCGAAATTTGATTTTGAGGTAATTGATAGAAAGAAATTTGATAATCAAATTGTTGATCATTTATCAAGGCTTGAACAACAAAAAATATGGTAATTTTGATGAGGAAATAAATGAAAGTTTTCCTGATGAACATTTATACGTTATATCTGAGTGGCGTGTTCGACATTATGAATTATCTATTAAGTGATTTTGTACATATTGGATTAACATACCAACAAAAAAAAAATTTATGTCTGACACCAAATCTTTGTTCTGGGACGATCCTTATTTATATAAGAAATGTGAGGATCAAGTTATTCAGAGATGTGTATCATTTGAAGAAACCCAAGAAATTATTAAAAAAAAAATTATGATTATGAGTTTGAGGGACATTTTAGAGTCGATAGAACTACATTTAAGATCTTACATTCTGACCTACTTTTAGGGATGTTAATATTTATGTAAAAATATGTGATCGATGACAGTGTGTAGGCAATATTTCTAATAAGAATAAAATGTCCCTAAATTTTACTTTAGAAGTTGACATTTTTTATGTATAGGGTTTGGATTTTATGGGACCATTTATACCATCTTCGGGAAACATATATGTTTTAATCGTTGTGGATTATGTGTCTAAATGAATTGAAGCGGTTGCTTTACTCCATTGTGTGCTTAGAATGTTGCAAAATTTTTAAAGAAAAATATTTTGAGAAATTTGGAATGTCAAGAGTAATCAATACAGATGGTAGAAGTCATTTTAAGAATAAAAGAATTGAAAATTTGGAATTAAACATAGAATTGTCACAGCTTATCATCCCAGACCAGTGGCCTAGCTGAAGTTTACAATCGAGAAATTAAAAGAATATTGGAAAAAATTGTAAATTCTAATAGAAAAGATTGGTCTGCTAAACTTGATAACGCATTATATGACTACATATAAAACTTTTATAGGAATGTCACGATATAGACTCATATTTGGAAAGACGTGTCATTTACTAGTAAAATTTGAGTATAAAGCTTACTGAGTTGTAAAGGAATTTAATTATAATTTGAAAGATGCTAGAGAGAAATTAGAAATGAATTTTATGAGAATGCAAAAATTTATAAGAAAAAGATGATAATTTGGCATGATCGGAAGATTTTGAGAAAATATTTTGAACCTGGATAAGAAGTTTTACTATATAATACAAGATTGAATTTATTTTCTGGAAAACTTAAGTCTAGGTGGTCGAGGTCATTTATTATAATAAAAGTTCATCCATATTGTGATGTGGATATTAAAGAATCAAAGACTTAATGAATATTTAAGATAAACAGACATAGATTGAAATCTTACATCAGTGGAAACAGACCTATATTTGATGGAGTCCTAATGTTGGGTCAACCAAAGTAAACATTAGATGCGTTTGGCCAGCGACGTTAAACCAAGTGATTCGTGGGAGAGAATCTATGGTTATTTATGTAGATTAATTTATATTGTTTATTGTTGTAAATGTTTTTTAGTTGTATGGTTATGTTGAAAGTATTAGGTGTTAATGAGACCTACATGATGAGAAGAGGCACAAAACAGTAAATTTAATGATCAAGATAAGGTTTGGATGTGTTAATTTGACCTTAAGTAAAGTGGTGCTAATACTAGACACTGACACCAACATCTTGTGCCTGAGCACTCTATGGCCAAACGATTGGCGCTTAAGCGCCCAGACTGGCGCCTCGGAGTCAAAGTTCGATAATGTTCAAATAACAACCCCGAACAGTTTTGAAGCTACTTCTTCACCCTTAAAACTGTCATGCACTTGCATAATGTTCAAAAGGGGTCATCATATTGGCATTTGAGATCATTTAGGAGGAAGAAAAAGGCAAGAATCATCTTTTTTTAGATACTATGACACATCAAACCAAGGGAAACAAAAGCAATGGTAAAAATTTCATCAACGAAGAAGATTGTTGACCTCATTTTTGGTGAGGTCTTTTCTCTTCTTGGTGCTCAGGATCTAGTCATAGGATTTTTATTTGAATATCCTAGAGGGCTAGTGATGAACCCAACCCTCATAGAAATTCTAAACACTTCCTTACTCTTTTTGGAGTATGTACGTTTCTAACCTCTAGCACTTAGAAGGCTGAAACCAACAAGAGGAAGCTCAAAGAGAATTCTGATATGATCAATTGACCTTAGGATAACCCTGGTGGCTTGGACTTGTACACACACACACTTGAACCCCGCCAAATTTCTCACACACCTCAAACCCTAAGATCACTTATACTTAACCTAGCTCCTTACTCCTTTTAGAAACTCGTATGGGTGGATGAAAGCCCTGAACATTTGGCTAAGATGGCTAGGACCTGATAATGGCAAAATGAGTCCTCATAGCTCTAATAGCTTTAGGGTAACTTCATGAATTGCTTGCTCACTCTACCCAAAATTTCTCCATAATTACCAAATTACCCCCCAAATCCTCAAATTCCTCCAATATAGCCCAAATACCCAATTTTGCTAAAAATCCTCAAAATTCCCAAAACCCCCCAATTTGTTTCAAATTGACCAAATCAACCTCATTTTTTCACCCAATTCACTCCTAATATACCCAATTTCAAATTCAAACTCATTTCTACCAATTTCCAAACCCAAATTCAAACTCATACCAAACCACCCCAAATTGACCCTAAATCCAATTTCCACCAAATTGAACCCATGAGCCAAAATCAAACCCAAATTCAAATTCAAGTCCAAGTCTCAGCTTGGCAAGTCCTAAAATTCACCAAAGCCCAAAATTAACCATCTCATCTCATGATAAAATTTAAGAGCCCACCATGATTAATTTTCAAAAGCACACCTTACCTAATTTTAAAAGCCCAAGCTTTAATGATTTTGAAAAGCCCAAAGCCCACATGACAATTCATCTTTATCATCCATTTAATCAAATCAAACTATAGACCATGCCATACATGATTAAATTATCCCACATTTGGATTTATACCGACACTTCACTAAAATCTCCAATATTTCTAAATCCTTCTTCATGAAAGTTGGCTAAGCCACATGAGTCATGGAGTTTTCTCCAAGCCACAGGTGAGCCATATGAGCCATGGAAAGTCCCCCATGCCCTAAAGGGAAAAAGGACGACCTCCTTTCACCTCCCACCAAAGTGACTCACCCAAACCTATGCTTAACCCAAATGGGCATGATTAAGACTTGTCCACCCAAGCCCCCATAAAGCCCAATCTTCATGACAAGCAAGCACAAACTATTTTCATGCAAAGACCAAAAGGCTCCCAAAAGTAATTCAAATCCATTCCCCCCAAACAAAATCAAATATCTCATGACATAAAATAAAAATATATATAAGATAATAAGATTCAAAGATGAAAAGAATGGAATTTTTATTTAAATTAAAAGAAAAAAACACAAAAGGGTTCAAGTATTTATTTTTCTGGTGTGAGACAGGACTGTTTTTCTTTTATTATTATTATTCTCTCTCTCTCTCTCTCTCTCTCTCTTAACCCCGCTTCCCTTATTTTATTTATCTGTGCATCACTTTCCATTTTTTTTCCTCTACCCGTGAGAACCCCTCATCGTCACCTTCTCTCTCTCATATATTTTATTCCACTCCACTCCTTCCCCTCTTCTCCTCGAAAAATTATTCCATACGAATCGGACACCGCACGCAAGCTATGTGCGGTGTCTGATCCGGACCGTAAATCACGTGATCTACGGTCCTAATGTATTTCGGTGAGCCCCACCTAAAATTTTTTTTCTTAAAAAAAAACAGAAATAATCCTGATCGTAGATCACCGTGATCTACGGTCAGGATCGGACACCGCATGCAGAGATGCATGCGGTGTCCGTATGCAATAATTTCTCACTCTCTTCACCGTGAGCTTCAGCTCTCCTCTCCAACTCCAATCCCCAGTTCTCCCTTACCGTGAGACTCCTCAAGCCTCCCTTCAAACCGTAAAAAGAAAAAAGAAAAAGGAAAAAAAGGGAAGCCACCTGCTCTCCTCAAACAGCTCCCCTAAGGAAAACATGTAGATGCTTTCTTTCTCTTTTTCCAATTATATGCCTTTTATCTAGGCTCAATATATTTGCTACATTTTTTTTTATTACTTTTATAGTATATATATGTACATCTAACCTCGAAACCAAAAACAACCCGTCAATAACCTCTCAATAACCCCACATCAGTCCTATAATAACCCCAAAATAATCCCCAAATAAACTCGCATTCCACGCAATCCAAAATGATTCTGCATCTCCAAGTCCAAAAGCAAAGAGCACTATAGGTATTAGATATGCAAATACATAGGAGTTCAATGATATGCATGCAAATCTTGCAGAAATAAATTTTTTCATTAGAAGCTCAAGACAAGCTTAAAGGAATAGAAATAATAAATTTATAGAAAATGTTGATCAAAATATTGATGCGTAAAATGACAAAATCTTGATGATAAAACAATACAAATGTAAGAAACTACTTTAATTAATGTCTATATGATAAAAAATTTAATAGTTACAACTATGTTTGAGACAATGAAATTTTACACATTTTATATGCAATTTCCACTTTAAATAATAGCAAATGATCCTATCATCTGAATTGATCCCTCCAATCGGTTATATCTATTTGTACAAGTGTTTCAATATATTTACATACAAACACACCACAATCAACACTATTTGTTTGGACTGGAATGCCTTTTGTCATAGCAACTGACTATTTTCGCAAGTTACTTCTAAAAGCTCCACTGACATCCCTTGCAAGATGTTTAATATGTATTTTTTTATTTTTGAATAAAATCAATAAAGGCATATTAAATAAATGACAAGATATTAAAATTGCTTAAAAAATGAGTGATATTGTGTAAAATGTTCTTACGACATTCTGGTGATTGATATACACCTTTTGTTGGGTAAGGAACATCCTGGGTGATCGATATAAGTATTTTGTTGGGTAAGAAGTCATATAATCTCCATTTGTGGTTCTTCAATTCCTCAATCAATAGTGTCCAATGTTAATTATTATTTATTGGTATCAAAATAAACTCATCTTTTTTAATTGTATCATTCGTTGTGTACCAAACAAACGCTTTAGAGTTATCATTTATGTACAGCTGCATACAAAAAACATAATGGTTTCTAAAATTTTATAATGGTGGATGTGTTTAAATGCACTGCAAATGACTTGAGCTAGAATATTTAAACAATGAATTGGAGACACGTAGACGTAGGATCTAAATAATTATGGTGATTTGAGCCTCTTATTTTCCATTATTAATGCAAAGCAATCTACACACTCATTTGCTAGCCAAACATTATTCTATATTTTCTCAATGCAATCTCAGCTTATTCCAACATGCCACTCTTTTATTATAATCTTATTTATGCATTTCAAACATATAATTTTTTAGAGAATTTTTTACCAAAGTAATGCAGAACAAAAAAAAAAAAACATCATAGTTTACTCACATGAGGTGGAACTTGAGCTCTAGCAGAAAAATCAATCACTAATGATGCTGGAATGAGCTATTTATTTATATATTCATCTTCATTTTTTGGGATTGAGTCCTGCTCCTCATTGTCTTTATTTGTATCTTGTGTTCTAGAATGAGATGTTTTTGCTCCTTTTCCTTTATATGCACGTCTTGAACTTTTGCTTTAACTTGATTTTACTCTTCCTCTCTATCTACATTTGGGGCCTCTATAATGTACAGTTCTTTCTCATCATCTTCTTTATTTACATTTTCAGGATCTGTAATGAGCTGTTATGTAATTGGTTGTAATGAGTCTGTTATTATTGATTTTTGTGAAACATACTCATCAGTTATTTCTTCTGATTTTTCAACCTGTGCGAGTAAAATATCTAATGAGCATTTGGAATGCTCCTCTACTTACTTTATTGGTTTTCTTTTCTTATGTGGTACTGCTATACTGAGGTACTTAATTTTCTTTTTTTTACTATTTACTTTGGCCTTAACCCTCTGAAGCAAACTGTCAATTGAGGATTCATGTACCCTTTTTATTGCAAATTTTCCTTCAGTTTTGTTTTTTTCTTTCTCTAATTTATTCACTTGAGACTGTAAATCTGGCATTTTGCTATCTAAATTAGTAAAACGGCTTTTCACAGATTCTTGAAAAGTCAAAAAAAAAATTTTGTTGACCTCTAAGTATGTGGTACATTTCTTATAATGCAATATTACTGCTCGTATGTGCATTTGTTCATTGCGGGCTGTTGTGATATGGAACAACAAGATTAACATCAAAAAAATTGGGTGAATGTGGTATGGAGCAAGCTTCCTATCGTGGGATTATGATCATATGACTAAATGGTCCTTCAACTGGAAGGGCTAGTAAATGGTGCTCATCATTTTTTAAATCTACAAAAAAATCAAAAACCTTTAAAGCATTTTAGAGAAACAATGTCAATATAAACAAGAATAACACCTAAATGACAATATCATAAACTAGAATAACACTTTTAAGGGATTAAAAGATAAATGACTCATCTGTGCATCGTTTAGCTCTTAAAGGCTATATGAATATGTGATGGGTTCAAGCTCAGACTTATAGGCCATCTCATCATGCGAGGTCTGGGCTCAGGAGCAATGGGGATGACCAAAGATGTGTGTTCATATAACCAAAGCTGTGTGAAACATAAATTAATCACTATTTGATATTACCAAAATACATAAGGAAATTTTTCATATGGAAGTACAAGACACTAACCGTGAAAAAAAAATAAAACCATTCATGTATCCCAAAGGTTGATCCCTCTTTATTTTTATGGAGCAGACATTGACTTGCTTAATGAGAAATTCACATATCGTAGCAGACCAATTAAATGAAGAAAAATCTTGTACATTCTCATAGATTGAGTAAAGATCTTCAGTTACACTAAAATTGCTTGAAAGAAGAAAAATTTTGATATTAAAAACTTAAGAAATAGATCATCAAAGGGAATAAAAGACTCCCTTAATGCAACCTTCAATAGGTCGCTTTTTATTTGTCTGACATCTGCACCACATGATGGAACTTTATTCCATTTAGCTAGTGATTCTCTGTTGGGCATGTCTATAAGCAAGACAACTTGATTTGGATCAAATCTCAGCTCTTTACCTGCCATATTGAAAACCATTTGATCAATAACCCAAAATTTCAATATATACATAGTTAGGATATGACCTTGAGGGTATTGAGAAAGTTCAAAAAAATGAACCATATTTATTGCTTTCAAATTATTATGTCTTCTCCTGAACCTTATCAAGAACAGCTCTAACTACTGATGAACGACATCTATAATTCACGGCCTTTGGGTTCAAAAACCTACATAAATAGAAACATAATAAAAGCATAATGACACCATATTAATATAATAGAGGCATGGTGACACCATATTATCATCAAAAGCATAATAACACCATATTAAGGTCAAAATAACCCAATATCCCCTCAATAACCCAAAACTGTGAGTGTTACCTTGAAGCTATTTTGGTTGGAACATCATTTTTTCCATTGTATGATACTACATGGATTTTATTGAGGGCTAAAAAACAACAAACAAAGTTAGCTTAATACATTTTTCTAGCCCTTAGCTGATTCATTCTTCTTCTTACGATCTTTCTTCACAATTCTCTTTTGCTCTTCCAACTCCGTCCTCATTGGCTCGTTCGTGTCTTCCATTTTAATCTTGTATCAAAGAACACAAAGTAAAGCCCAATCAGAAACTAAAGGATGAAGAGGAAAACCTAGCTCACGAGTGAATGTGAAACCCTAGCCCTTTCTTTCGAAAATGAATGTCTGAGAATCGAAACGATACCTTTTACGTTTTACGATAGGCAGGACAGGTGTTTCAAGTGTTAGAATTTAATTAAAAAAACCTCCCAACAACCCCACAATCCCCCCCTAATAAACCCCAATAACCCCACGAGAACCACTCCAATAAATCCCATCAACCACTTAAATAATCCACCAATAACCCCTGCAGAGCCACCCAATAATCTCACAAAACCCCCAATAAACCTTCAATAACCCCCGAATAATCCTTGCAGAACCACAACAATACCCCTCAATTAATCTCTCCATAAGCCCCCCAATAATCCTCGCAGAACCATCTATTAACTCCAAAATAACCCTAGATAGCCCCTGAATAACACCCACTAACCTCCAGTTGAACCTCTTCAATAACCCTAGCAATAACTTCAATAAACTCCCAATAGCCTCCTGATGAACCCTTTAATAACTCTCCTATATAATTACTCTAATAACACTACAAGAAAACATAATAACAAATTAATAATATTGGTTTGAGCGGGATCACATAATTTTTAAAGAGAATCTATTTCTTAATTTTATGGGGCCCACTAATCACGGTGATCATACTTGAGGATGCATGCGGGCACGCAATAATTTTTCCAAACAGCCCACGCCGCCTCTTCCCCGCGAGCTTCTCCTTCGACCGAATACCTCACGCTCCTCACGCGCCTCCTTCCTCTCTTCCGCCTCGCTCGATCTTCCACGCCGTTGCCCTCGTCCCCAAGTTTCCTCGTCGTCGGCTAGGTAAAAGCCCTAAATGCTCTCGAGCAAGGTGTCACTGGCTCGACTTCGGCTTCCTCCCGCACGAGCTTAACCCTTCGCCTCCCCAGCTCGACAACGACATCGAGTCCTCCTGCCTCTTCCCTGCTCGAAGACGCTTCGTCCCACTTGAGGCCGTGACTCCTCTTCTCTCCTCTCTCTCCTCTCTGCAGGTAGGTGAAACTCTCCCTGTCGCGAACCGTCCCTTCACTTCCTCTTCTTCAGTTGTTCGTTTCCTCTCCCTATTCATCGTTTCTTCTTCCATCACTGTTCGTCTCTTCTTCTCTGTTCCTTCGTTTTCCCCGTGTCATCTTCCCCTGTACAGAACCGATACAAATTACAGTGGATGTAATTATGGTTACTATTGTTATCCTGGTAACATTATGAATCATGCTAACTTAGAATTTAACCACGATATATTTGATTAAAACTGTTGTATTCCATGTTGCTAGATTGCAATTGTTGATTTTTTGCAAGGCTTTATTTACTAGTCTAGTTTTTGTTAGGTGATCGAGCTTTTACGATACATTTACTTTTAGATGATTTTTAAGCATATATTGACTCTTACATTGAGGTTTTTGTTTTGATTTGACAGTTGAAATTTTGTTAAGGTTTATTTGGTTATTTTTGAGTGTAAAGTGAAAGAAACATAAGAGTTTTTTATTTTTGGTGTTTGGCAGTTATTAAACCTAATATCAAATATTGTATGTGATTTGGAATACCCCATAATGCTTACTTTTTGAAGAATTTGAAACTCATGCAATGGGCGAATTCTAAATGCAGGAGAAACTTGCAATTTGCAACCTCATATTCCAAATAGCTCCTTAGAAAGGTGAAGTGATATTTTAATGCTATATTAAGCACCATCTTGTTACCGAAGAATTATTTATTTTAAATACCGTCTAACTGTTTCTGGTTGTTGCTCATCTTTGTGAAGTAAAGCATGTAGTAAGCCATCGTTCTGTGGTTTTATGTATTGTTTTTGAGTTGTTTAATAGGTATTAAGAGGAACACAATCGGTAGCTAGGATTATTAAAGAAGATTTATTTTCCCTCCATTGTTTGTTAGAGTCATGGGAAAAAGATCAAAAAAGCGTAGTAGAACTCCAAAGCTCGGCAAGGCTTATGCTCAAGAAGATGATGCATATATGGAGAAAGAAGTGGACGATGAAATAGATGCATGTGAGAACTATAAACATTTTGTTGTTTTTGCTCCAAATCTCCAATTTTCTTCATTGTGATAAACTTGTTTTTTTTTTCATTGCAGTTCATAAACAGCGGGAGATGATTCCGCTGGATGTTAATAAGGATGCAGGTAAGTTTGTGCATAATTTTGTGTTTACATTAGGTTTATTTGAACTAAAAAAGTCTTATCATGGTTGCAATTTACCTGGTTTTTTTTAACATATAATGTGTGTTTTTGCTGTATGATGCCAAACAGGAGACTCTGATGATGATCTGGAAGAACCAGTTTTTGATTTGGATGTAAGCACATAATATATGTCATTATTTCCTTTACATGAGGTGGTGCTTTGAATAAAGGTTTAGACTTCTTGTTTTCTAATATTGGATTGTTGTGGAAGCTTCCTTTGAACTTTTGCTGTGTAAGGAGGTATTAGTAGCCTTCATTTGTTCAAACTATGATACAAGATAATCACGCTGAGAACTATTTTGTATGATTCCGTTAGTAGTAGTATCAGTTGTTTAGAATGCTCTCTTTTTCATTGAATTCCCTTTACCCATATTGGACCTCCCACCCAAATTTACTCTCCCTCAAATTTCCACTTCCATTTCAATGTCCTTTAGTTTACAAGTAGTTTTTTCTCTCTTTATTTGTTTATTTTTCTTATGCTAGTTCTTTCAGTTTGCTATGTCAATTATCTGTAAATATGTCAAAAATAAAAAATTTAAGCTGAATAAAATGATGTTTTGTACCTGTTTTAGATGCATTGTTATGAAGAGTAGTGTAAGAGATGGTTTGCTGTTTGTTTTATTCCTCCATAAATAAGCACTTTTTAACCACTAGGTACTTCTCTTTACAACTGAAAAACTGAAAAATTCGAAAGTTTCTTGCAAAGAACGTGGCTTTTTAAGCTTCAAGGATAGTATATAACTAGAATTCTTGTATTATAAGTAAAGGACATGCTTGAGGAAATCTTACTGATCTCAATAATGCATTAAAAATAGTTAAAACTTGTATTTTATTCAAGAAATTAATTAACTTTCTTATTTTTGTTCAGTGAGATTTGTTTTAGCTGATTCTATCCATAACTTTTCTTTGTGTTAACTTCTTGCTCGGGTACAATACAATGTTGAAATTGACCAATCAAACAAAGCTCTTTTTTTTGGATGCTGATGTCATTATGTTTTTTATGGAAAAACTAGCAGCTTTTTTTTTTTTTTGGTTTGAAAGGATTGCTCATCTGTCAAATATCAATTCTGTAACTTAATGATTTATATTAAAAGTAAACTGTTGAGTGTTTGTCAGCTACTCATGCTGTACATGGGTCCCTATTCCCCTTATAAAAAGATGTTAATTATTCAGGATCATCAAAATGGTGACAGTTATAATGATAGAGAAAATGATGAAGAAGATGAAGATGAAGATGATGACGAGGACAGTGGAGATTTTGATGATGTGAAAGATAAAGGATTTGCTGCAAAAAGTATGGTGATGATTCTTTATTTCTATATTGTTATTCATATCTTGGTATGATACGTCCTGTGATTTCTGAATATATTCAGATTTGTCTTCTTATGTTTTAAGAAGTTAAAGTCCTTTAGATATCATTATATTCATATTCAGGTTCAAAATGATAATCTATTTTCTAAATAAATGAAAATTTTAGATTAATAAATTTTATCTAGAATTTCCTTTATATTTTAACTCATACTTTAGAACACACATCTATTACTTTTTTTTTTCTTTCACAGTTTTCAAGTCCGTTAGTTTTATGGAAATTTTGTTCGTTTTAAATTGGAGCACACTGATAAAGTTCTAACCACACTTGTTTTGGTGGCTCACAGTTATAAGGCAGGCAAAATATCTCAAGGAAAAGTTTGGAGGGGGAGAGGATGAAATGTCTGATGATGATGAACAGGATGAAGAAAGAAAAACTGTGTGGGGTAGAAAAAAGAACTTGTATTACAGTGCGGATAATATTGACTACGAAGTAAATTGTTTATCATTGACGTGCTAGCATTTTAAGATTGAAATCTCCTCTGGAAAATTATTTATAAGTATCCACTCTTCTCGATTGAAGCTCCAATCAAGTGATGAGGATCTCCCTATGGAGGAGGAGGCTGAAGTGCTGAAAATTCAGAGAGAGAAGGCAAAAACACTTA
>JXCR01146638.1:246908-261185 GCA_002079205.1 Phalaenopsis hybrid cultivar
CCTAAGTCTTTCATATCACAAAAAATACCGCCATTTTAACTTTCAAAAGGTGAAATACACCTTGTCATGCGTAGGAAAGATGGATTGTATGTAATAATTGAAGTTTAGATGTTAGATATGTAAAAACATGAGCATGGATGGGTATGTATGTAAATCTTCCATAAATTAAATGACAGCAATAGTAAGAGAAGGGTTGGTGGTGTTAATTATTATTAACAATTCCTGACAAGCAGTTTCCCGAACTTTAAAAGGAAGTTGGAGTACATAGTAGTAGAACGAGACAATATCTCTTGTGCATTTTTCATAAGTTTGCCAAGATATTAGATATAGATGATGACAAATGTTTAGCATCCTTTGAGTGCAAAAAGAACTAGAGGTAAAATATAAATTGAAGGAGTAGAACTAGTGATAAGAGGTAATAGTGTAAGTTATATAAAATTGTGTTCCAAAGCAGTTATATTTTTGCTGATTGTTGATAGCAGATTCTAAAATGTACCAAAACTTTTTGGAGCAATAGCAATAAGAGAAGACTGTAAGGACAGTAAATGTAGTTGACAGGCTGCTTTTTTTTTTTTGTTTTGTTTGTTTGTTTGGTTCTGTATATATATATATATATATGCATGTGTAGGTTGGGTTTCATTATAAATGTAATGGATAAATATAACAAGGACAATATAATAGTGAGGTTGGGGAATTGCAAGATGAATGTATGCAAAGATAGAGTGTTTGAGATTTATGCAATTTGCAAATGCAAGATGGTGCTTTTGTCATTACGAAGGTTTTTTCTGGATGTCCGGGATTAAATGAAACAGTACGAAACACTTTCATAGACGTACAGATTAGTTAGTTTAACAGGTTATCAAATCATTTTGAGCAATGGAAATTTAGTAGTTTTTTTTTTTAATGTTTTTCTTATACCAACTGGTTTNCACGAAGGTTTTTTCTGGATGTCCGGAATTAAATGAAACAGTACGAAACACTTTCATAGACGTACAGATTAGTTAATTTAACAGTTTATCAAATCATTTTGAGCAATGGAAATTTAGTAGTTTTTTTTTTTAATGTTTTTCTTATACCAACTGGTTTNGAAAAATACCACCTATTTAACTTTTAAGGTGCTACATGTTTAAGGTGTTAGATATGTAAATACATAAGAATTGAGTGGGATGTATGTAAATCTTCCTATATTTTAATGTTTCAGGTCTCAGAGATTACTGGATTATTAAAGGATAGTTCTGTGGATGTTGACAGCAAGACCACTACCAAAAAGCTTCAGGTTTAGCAAAATCTTGAACTTGCTCGATTCAGTTTTTATTTTAATTTGGACGGCAAATTGTGATGATAATGGAACTTAACAGGATTCTCAACTAGATCTAAAAAGCATTCAGATGATGAAAATTAGGGAAAATCTTGAGTTGAAGTTGAAGCAGAAAGGTATATATACTCACATTCAGGGGAAGGTTGACAATTCTCTGAAGGATTTAACAAAGCCTATTAACGGGTATGTCTTTAACTATAAGGTTGGTTCTGCAGGATGTAAATTTACTCTTACCTATATCTTAGTGCACTGCACCCAGTTTTTGTTTTGATTTTTTTTCTTATGTGAATAATCATTGTTTGAACAGGAACCATGTAATAAAAAAAGATTTTGATGTTGAGGTTACCCACGCGAAACAGCATGATCCAGATAATAGTCACCAGGGTGTAAACAAACTTGCACAAGCTGTTGTTAGTAAAGCACAGAAATGGAAGGTAGTTACTAAACAGCATGCGTAAACTGACGTTAGTTTTTTTTTTTTCCCGTTATTCTTATTTTTTACTTTTAAAATTTCTTGTCTAATCGTGTTGAGTTTAGTAGGATATTCCATTAATGTTTTATGAATGCTATTAGTATGTATTATATTTTTATTTTTCTGAATATCTCTTAGCAATAAAAAAAAGAAAAAGAAAAGAAAAAACAAAAACCCATTGAAGCTTAATTTAGTATTGGTGTACTTAACTAGATTTCACTTGATGTTGGGTTAGGGCTTATTTTAATATGAATCAAGTCTTCTTATGAGTATACACTCTCACAATTACTTCTCAATCACTAGAGAACACAATTATATGATGATGTCACATAATCTTAAATTTAGGCTCATTTATAGTTAATATGGGGAATAGTTGTGGGAAGGAGTAAATTTGATCAAGGCCCGTGCTTCCATCATACCGACTACACTAATGAACTCAGACTACTTGCATTTATTGTAACGTGTAGTAACCTTGTGTCGTCTCCTTTCATGTATCATTACTAGATCAAGATTGATGTTGATCATTCACATGCGCAGGGCTTGTTGTCTATTAAATTTAGTGGTTTTGTGGTGTATAGCATGGTCACTATCAGCTCAAAGGTTTTAGAAATGAAAGACAAAGGCTTAGATGCATTGGAATTATCATCAATTGTTCATGAGTTAGTTTGACTAGAAAAAAATATGTTAGCCATATGTTTACTTTGGTTGGTTTAAATAGTTTAATACTAGGTGCAAAAATTAGTTCAATTTTCAAGGGCAAGATGGGTGGAATTACTTCATTGGATATTACCTAATAGCCATGATTAACTACTTATCAATGGCATGACATGGGAAATTTAACTTGATTGAAGTAAACTCCAGCCTGCCCCATTAAGGGTGATTCTTAGGCATAGAAGATTTGGTTATATGTTTGGGCACTCTATAGTCTATATTAGACACGTGGCTCAGTTGGCCATCCTTAAGTATCGATCCCTTATTTAGACATGATTAAACCTCATTGTAGAGTATTCTATGTCGTTTCCATTGATCTTCTGTTGATTGGATTTTTTAGTTAAGCTCGAGTTGAAAATTGCTCATCTTAAGGAAATGCCTTTGATGTGTAATATATTGTGGCCTACCTTAATGAGCGTGGGTTCACCCAAATTGACTAACTTTATGGCTGTTAGACTTACTCTATGATAGTCCAAATAAGCGATTTATCTCATCAGTTGGCCCATTTATTGTGCTTGAAAAGTAGGGCTTATATTGTGATTTTTTTTTGGACTTATCAATGAATATGATCTTGGATTGTTATTTTGTTTTCAAGAGCACAGAGCTCAACTGAGTTTTTTGGGCTTAATAGTATAAACTTGCCCATATTTAACTTCCAGACTCAGTGGGCAATGAGTGTGAGTTGTGCCAAACTCAACTGATAGACTCAGTAGTGTGGAAGTTGGTCTTTAGTTGTTATTTGGTGGGCTTAAATTATTGTTGTTATAAACTTGGATTTTTTATGTTGAGTTTACTATGTGTGATCTGGTAGAGACCCTATATGGTGGAGAATGACATGATTTACTTTTGAGAGACTAGGAGGTTCACTTTAACAACTATCATGGTGGGTTGTGACGTAATTATTGCAAGGAGGGAGAGAGGGGAGAGAAAGGAGATAGAGAGTATATACTTATATTGGTTGTTTCCTCTTGGGAATGATAATCAGTTTTTTTTAATACATTGGGCAGGTTGTGGTAAGAACATACGCATGTAGTGAGATTATTAGCGTCTATTCAAGAGGTTTTTTTATTTTTGTATTTGATTTTCTTTTTAATTTTGAACGTGATGGGTAGAAAACATGGTGAAGGGCTATGAGAAATATAAGTTGGGCAAGTCATAACTCATTGATGTGGCTACCCTTTGAAGAAGACTGAGTTCATTCATGTGGGTGATGGTGCAATTTGATTATTTCAGGGATATCTGCAGGTGTTAGGATCTACTCATTTGTGGATGCAAATGCATGCTGTAGCTTATGGTAGTTCTGTGGCTTTCAGGAGTTGGTTATAAATTTTTATTTGTAAATGCAGCAAAGTTTACAGGCTCGTGCACAATTCTCAGTTCACTATTACTGGAAATACTTTTGATGGGGATCTTCATGTTAATTGGTTTATATATTTTTTTTATCTTGTAAATTTTATATTTTAGTATTTTTTAATATTCTTATGATTGTGCCTATGAGCAGGGTTTGGCTTTATCAGTCTATGATTGCTTTTGATTTGGAAAACTTTTGTTTAGTTTGATTTATACCTGGGACCCTGTTTTTATAAAGGAAAAGTGGTAATAGGGGCTGGCTGCTCCTATTGAATTCAACGAGATTTTAATGAGTGATCTTCTCTTTACGGATTTAAATTAAATAAACTATGTTGATGATGGATTTATTTATCTTGTAGTACTGAACATTATTGAATTATCTAATTTTGGAAGTACATAATTTTCTTAAAGTGGAGCCTCGGAAGGATAAGTTTTGATCCAAATTTTAATGGGTATCTCCTCTTACGGTGTTATGTGGTTTCGTCTGACTGGGGTGTTTATGCGCTTCCTATTACTTGAATGCAATGACTTCTTTTTTTTTTGGGAAATTTACACATGGAGCACACAATTCTGATGTTTTCACATATCTCACACCTAAACTTTCAAATTTACATAAATGACACTTTGTTGCTTTAACCTATGCATGAAAAGTGTATTTCACTTTTAAAAAGTGATAATAGTGCTATATTTGGTGTGATATTAAAGATTTCAGTGCAATGTGCTTAAACATGAATGTTTAGTGTGAGATATGTAAATACCAAGGTTTTGAAAACCGGATCGGATATTGAACCAGTAAAGGAAGAGGTTCAAGGTTCAAAGGTTGAACCAGAGGTTCAGCCGGATGAAATAATAAATAATAAATTTATTTAAAAACAACATAAATTATGTAATAATAATATAATTNTTCAAGATTCAAAGGTTGAACCAGGGCTTCAACCAGATGAAATAATAAATAATAAATTTATTTAAAAACAACATAAATTATGTAATAATAATATAATTGATTCTTGAAGAAGTTTGTTACAATGAATAATATGCATGTCCCACTTCTTAAATAAAATAACATATAATAATAATTTATTTAGGAAAATATTAATCAAAAAATAAAATTTCAATATTAATATCATAATCTTATCTTATTTAAGAGTTTTTTTTTTAATTTTTTAGTTATATATATATATATTAGAAATGATACATTATTGAGAGTATTTCATGAAAAAAAAATTGTATGAATTTAATTAATCACAAAATTATTTTTTTGTTTTATATATTAAATTGATTAATTATATAGTACAACAATAACAGGCCGTTATCTCACTAAGTGGGTTGGCTATATGGATCCTATTTTTTCATTTCGTTCTATTCATTTAATTCTAATAAATTAAGATCATTTTTTTGTACAATATGCCCAAGTCTTTCTAGGTCTACCTCTGCCTTTCCTAACATAAGTTGAATCTAAAACATTTACTCTCCTATTCGGATCATCAATTAGTTGACGTTTAATGTGACCAAATCATCTAAAACGGCTCTCTAATTTTGTCCGCCATTGGAGCTACGCCAACCCCCCATCACAAATATAATCATTTTGCATTTTGTCTCTATGTGTAAAGCTAGCACCCACCTATGCATTCTCATATCAACGACACTAAACTTAGTTTTATGCTTTCTCTTTTAAAGCCAAACATTCAGCGCCATAGAGCATTGCAGGTCTCACGACCATCTTATAAAATTTTCCTTTCAGTCTAAGCATTACTTTTCTATCTCACAATAGGCCCTAATCATTCCTCCATTTGAACCAACTAACTTGAATTCTACTAATAATATCCCCATCTATATCACCATCACTTTGAACAATAGAACTGAGATTTCTAAAACATTTACACCTTTTAATAATTTGATCACCCATAGTTACAACTCTGTCACTAGAGCTAATACTAAAATTATTTTCCATGTATTCAGTTTTAGTTCTACTCAAATGAAGGCCTTTAGACTCCAATGTAGACCTCCGTTCAAGTTTTTCTTGAATTTTTTCTCTAGTCTTATCTACAAGAAGAATGTCTTCATTGAAAAGCATACACTAAGGTACATCCTCCTGTAAATGTCTATTAAGAACATCCATAACTAAAGCAAAAGGGTATAAAGTCGATTTCTGATGTAATCCAACTGAAGTAGGAAAATACTTGGTCAATCCTCGTGTTTAAACACAAGTAACTGCTCTAGTATACATATCTTTAATGACTTGAATATGTCATGTCAATACCTTTCTTCTCTGGAACTCTCCAAAGGATATCTTTTGGAACTTTATCGTAATATTTTTCTAAATCAATAAAAGTCGTTTGTAGATCTTCTTTATTCTCTCTGTACTTCTTCATCAAACCTTTCAATAAATGTATAGCTTCCATAGTAGACCCGCCCTACATAGATCCAAACTGATTATGAGAAATCTTTGTAATACTTCTTAACCTATGTTGAATTACTCTCCCATAATTTTAGAGTATAACACATCAAATTAATTTCTTTATAATTTGCACACTCTTGTGCATGTTTTTAATTCCTAAAAATGGTGATCAAAATACTCTTCCTCCACATCTCGAGCATCTTTTTAGTTTTAAAATAATATTAAAGGAGTTTAGTAAGTCAAGAAATTCCCAAATCTCATAAATATTTCCACACTTCAATTGAGATATCATCAAGTCCTACAGACTTTCCACTCTTTGTTTTCTTTATAGCCTCAACTTCTTTTTCACTAATGTGATGGTAAAAATAGAACATTTTATTATTATTAATGATATTAAGGTTACCAAGGTCGATCACATTTTCAAAAACTTCATTGAAAAATTTATCAAAATAACTCACTAACCTATGTTAAAATCTTTTTCTAAGAAAAAGACAATTTTCATCTGTAACTATTTACTTGAGTTAAATCTTTACTTTTCCTTACTCTTTATTCGACGTATTTATACATATATATTTTTTACCATTTTTAGTACCTAATCATTATAAAGACAACTAAAATATAATTTTTAGCATCGCAGATTGTTCTCTTAGACTCCTTATGGGTCATTTTTTATTTTTCTCACTTCTCTAAGATTTTCATTTAAATCAATTTTTATGACATAACTTCTTATATTTTACATTTTCTTGTACATTATTATTCTACCATTAATTATTTTTATTTATAGAAAATTTTTTTTGATTCTCCAAGTACATATTTTATCATTTGTTTAATATTGTTTGTTATTTTATTTCACAAAAAAATTGTTTCTTCATGAACATCCCCGATCTTTAAATTTTGAAGTTTACTCATAAAAATAATTTTATTTTTGTCATTTAGGTTCTCCTATCTAATTCTATGACAATGATTCCTAGTATTCTTTATTTTGCTACTCTTCATCTTAAAATTCAGAATTAATAATCGATGTTGAGTACTTAATTACTCACTTGGAATGACCCTAAAATCTTTACATTATCGATAATCTCTTCTTCTCATAAGAAAATATTCAATTTGTGTTTTATTAAATCCATTATTAGTAGTAATAATACGCTCATCTCTTTTCTTGAATAAAGTATTAGCAATAACAAAATCATACGCTTAAGCAAAATGTAATATGACTACCTTCATT
Organism: Phalaenopsis hybrid cultivar; assembly: GCA_002079205.1. NCBI lineage: Eukaryota > Viridiplantae > Streptophyta > Magnoliopsida > Asparagales > Orchidaceae > Phalaenopsis > Phalaenopsis hybrid cultivar. The sequence goes on from JXCR01146638.1 coordinate 254,383, forward strand.
AATCACTCTAAAATCGTAGTCACCATGAATATTTCTAAAATCTTCTACGACTCTATTTACATGTTCATTTAAATATCATCCAATAAAAATTCTTTGTTTAAGAGTTATCATTTGTATTAAGTCTTTTAAGTTATTCCAGAATTTTTCTTTAGAACATATATCTAAACCTACTTGAGGAGCATAAACACTTATAATAATAAAAATCTCAGTATCAATAATAATTTTAAGGGCTATAATTCTATCTCAAATTCTATTAATTTTTTTAACATTATCTTTCAAACTTTTATCTATAATTACACCTACACTATTTCTAGTGTTACTATTACCTGAATACCAAAGTTTGAAACCTAAGTTATTAATCTCCTTAGTCTTTTTTTCAACCCATTTAGTTTTTTGAATACATAAGATATTTATCTTTCTATGAATCATAATATCAACTAATTTCATTAATTTACAGAGTACCTATATTTCAAGATCCTATCCTAATATTAGTTTCATGGACTAACTTCTTTACCCGCATCTGTATATAATATGAGAACATTTGTTTGTTTGACACTACATCCGGGCTCTGGTGTAGCGGCCCTTGCACACTTTTCACAGTGTTACAACCATACAACGTGTCCTTTCTAGGGGACGCCCTAATATTTACACAATGGTCAAAATGGTTCATGTCATGATTTTTCTACAAATTTTACGCTGACCATCGATTGCCTAACGCAACCCTCCACTTTTTGCATTTGGGGCTTGGGACTCGACATTGACAGTGCTATAATCATATATTAATCATTTTGATTAAATTTTTTATTCCATTATGTAAACCAATATATCAAATTTAATAATGTATAAGTTTAACTTGTAGTATTTGTAACTCTAACTAAAAATATTTTTTTCTCATGCTTTCATTACTTTTATTCCCACATCTCAACGATGTATTCACTAGTTGTTTTTTAAAAGAAATGTGTAGAAAGTAGAAATAAATTGAAATAATTCCATTAAGTTGGACATGTTTTTGAATAGGTGGGCCCATGATATCAAATAATATGTTTATTTTATTGTTATGTTGGTCTTTAGTCCTTACAGCTTAGCAACAAAAAATTGGTTTGGACCCCACACAAAATTCCGAACGCAACAAGCTCTTTTACCTTTTATAGTTTAGTCCCACATCTTTAAATTTTTAGTTGCATTTTTCTTTTCTATTGAAAGGCATGTGAGTATGAGATAACTACAACAATAATTTATGGGCCTTCCACTTTAGGTTAAATTGCGAAAATTTTGCATAAAAAAGCAGGAGCGGGCGGTTTATTGAAGCCGCAACTAGTTCACCGGTTTTAAGGTTGGACCACTGGTTTAGGGTCCAGTGTAAGGATAGTTTTTAGCTCGCTTGGAACCGGACCACCGGCCGATTTAATCTGGTTTTTTAAACTAGGGTAAACACATAAGAATTGTGTCCTATATAAATGCCCTCTTTTTTTTTTTGTTTTGCCATGCCTTTACCTTTTTTTGACATTCTATGCTCTTTTTGGTGAACCGAATGTTAATCAAACCAATTACAGGTCTGCTGGCCTAGGGATCTTTATGATTATAATTGTAATCTTAGGCATGCATATTTAGTTTTTGAATTCACAAGATTTTAATTTTTCTCCATTTTATTTATTTTGATTCTTAGGATATTTATTGCTGTCTAGATATTCCATCGCTTGCTGATTTATATTGTTTAAATTTCTCATTTATATCTTTGGATTCAATCAATGGTTGCATTATCTTTTTGATTCAATTTTATTTATTTCAGGTTTACACTTAAAGGTGGGTTTTGTTTAATTAGAGTATTCTTTGATCTTTGAATTCTTAATTTTGTATGATGTACATTCATTGGATCATTTTAATTGTATTATGAATCTTTGAGCGTTCGTCAACTTTTGGCTTACATTGGCCTATAATTTACTACACCTTGAAATGCTTTTAGCTAAGCATGACTTTCTCTTTGCTTGGCTCTGTAAAAGAAAAGCTAGAACAATTTCCAACATTTCAAACCTCAAAATCTTCATTCTTTATAACTGCAAGTCTATTCAACTCCCGAAGTTCTACCTTTTTGTGTCATGCTAATTATTGGATATTAAATTACTGCGATATCATAGGGCTTATTTGTTATTTGTTTTTATTTTTCTTTTATTTTTTTAAAAATATTTTGTTAGTGTTACACACACACACACACATATATGTATATGTATATTTTTTTTTAATGAAAAACTCAAGAGCTGATTTTTTTGAAATAGAAAGGATACATAAATATTGTATGAGATGGCCCAATAGAGGCACCCTACCTATACAGTAATACCTCAACAAAAAGATACAGATGGACTCAATAAAAATGTAAAACAAATTTAAAATATGCAGAAAACATGTAGCTAAGGACGAGCCAGTTTAGTCCTGCCTCTTCCTCTAATTTTAGGAGCGGAGCTAGATAACAAACCTTGAAGAGTCGTGTCATTGTCAGGAGTACCCAAAGTATCATCTATTAAGTTTCCAAGTTAGAGTGTGCCCCAGCCATCTTCTTCCGCCGAGAAGTGTAAACCTGTCTTTTTTTATCTGAAGACTGGCTCATGTGATATTCAGTCTGATTAGATGTTAGAACCGCAGTGGAAGGAAAGACAATCGTTGCCATAGCGATAGGTTCTAGTGTATTTGAAGTGTGAATTGTCTCATCTGCACTTGATGATTCCTGAAAATGAGCTGTGGGAATATCCTGATTTTCCAGTTCGAACATTATCAGTTGTAGTATGGTCAAGAGAAGAGATCCTAGGGGCAGACACCAACTCCTGTCTTGTGGTGATTCCCTCATCAGGTTGGCTGTCATCAGGTTGCTGGGAGCGCCTTCAGGCACATGGGGTGCACTAATAGCATGTTTCTCAACTGTGGATGCAATCTGAAACATTTCTCCTTCGAGTGTCCAAACATCTTGCAGTGCCTGCAGTAGTAAGGTTTTTGTTCCATAATTATTTTTTGTCAATAACCATTGTGAGCAAAGTCAAGTCTGACTTCTTCTACATCTGGTAGTGTAATATCTCTTTAATCAAAATTCTTGCAATAGAGGGCCTTGAGAAATGAACTGTAGGTAAGTCTACCTGCAAAAATTTTCCAAGAATAGTCCCAATTGTATATAAGATAGGTAGGTCAAAGAATTGAAGTTTGAGTTCAGGTAATGAGAACCAGATAGACGTAATTGGGGGTTCTTGACTAAGATTAAAATTAGGGTCATTTGAGCAATTTCATATGTTTGCCCTTGATTGTGATGAATTTCTTTGAGAAGATCATCGTGTAATCTTCTTCTATGCTCAGCTATATGATAACATGTCTTCCGTCGAAATGACCCACATGTCAATCCCCAACTAGTTTGAAATCTTCAAAAACCTTCATGATAATCTTCATCTTAGGGCAACTTAATTGTAACTTTTCAATTAGTGTAAATTTGTATTTTTCTGCACAAGTTGAAATTTCAGCTCAGAGAAAGAAAATTGCTGGCTTGCCCGTTTTTTTCTCTACTTTTTTTAATGAGATTGCAATCTCTATTTTCTGCAACAGAATCATGGTACATTTGCGAGAATACCAGACTATCTGCGAGGTGGAAAGGGGAGTTGCGTTTGTGAACCACTGTAGCATAAGAGAAACTGGTGGGGTTATCACCGGTGACGGCGCAGCGTAGGAAGATGCTGAGGCCATTAGGTGCTTCACACAAGCACTGCAACAATTGACTGCCNCTTTGTTAGTGTTATACACACACACACAGGGCTTATTTGTTATTATTTTTTTATTTTTTCTTTTATTTTTTAAAAAATATTTTGTTAGTGTTATACACACACACACACATATATATGTATATTTATATATATATTTTTTTTTTCTGAAAAACTCAAGAGCTGATTTTATTGAAATAGAAAAGATACATAAATGTTGTATGAGAGGGCCCAATAGAGCCACCCTACCCATACAGTAATACCTCAACAAAAAGATACAGATGAACTCAATAAAAATGTAAAAAAAATTTAAAATATGCAGAAAACATGTAGCTAAGGACGAGACAGTTTAGTCCTGCCTCTTCCTCTAATTTTAGGAGCGGAGCCAGATAACAAATCTTGAAGAGTCGTGTCATTGTCAGGAGTACCCAAAGTATCATCTATTAAGTTTCCAAGTGCCCCCAGCCTTCTTCTTCCGCCGAGAAGTGTAAACCTGTCATTTTTCATCTGAGGACTGGCTCATGTGATCTTCGGTCTGATTAGATGTTAGAACCACAGTAGAAGGAAAGACAATCGTTGTCATTGCGATAGGTTCTAGTGTATTTGAAGTTTAAATTGTCACATCTGCACTTGATGCTTCCTGAAATTGAGCTGTGGGACTATCCTGATTTTCTGTTCGAACATTATCAGTTGTAGTATGGTCAAGAGAAGAGATCCTATGGGCAGACACCAACTCTTGTCTTATGGTGATTCCCTCATCAGGTTGGCTGTCATCAGGTTGTTGGGAGCGCCTTCAGACACATGGGGTGCACTAATAACATGTTTCTGCTTTTGACTATTGGTTCTCAACTGTGGATGCAGTCTGAAACATTTCTTCTTCGAGTGTCCAAACATCTTGCAGTGTCTGCAGTGGTAAATTTTTTGTTCCATAATTATTTTTTGTCGATAACCATTGTGAGCAAAGTCAAGTCTGACTTCTTTTACATCTGATAGTGTAATATCTCTTTAATCAAAATCCCTGCAATAGAGGGTCTTGAGAAATGAACTGTAGGTAAGTCTACCTGCAAAGGTTTTCCAAGAATAATCTCAATTGCTTATAAGATAGGTGGGTCAAAGAATTGAAGTTTGAGTTCAGGTAATGAGATCCAAATAGGCGTAATTGGGGGTTCTTGACGGAGATTAAAATTAGGGGTCCATTTGAGCAATTTCATATGTTTGCCCTCGGTTATGATGAATTTCTTTAAGAAGATCATCGTGTAATCTTCTTCTATGCTCAGCTATATGATAACATGTCTTCCGTCGAAATGACCCACTTGCCAATCCTCGACCAGTTTGAAATCTTCAAAAACCTTCATGATAATCTTCATCTTAGGGCAACCTAATTGTAACTTCCCAATTAGTGTAAATTTGTATTTTCCTGCACAAGTTGAAATTTCAGCTCAGAGAAAGAAAATTGCTGGCTTGCCCGGTTTTTTCTCTACTTTTTAATGAGATTGCAATCTCCATTTTCTGCAACAGAATCATGGTACATTTGCGGGAATACCAGACTATCTGCAAGGTGGAAAGGGGAGCTGCGTTTGTGAACCACTGTAGCATAAGAGAAATTGGTGCGGTTATCACCGGTGACGACGCAACGTAGGAAGATGCTGAGGCCATTAGGTGCTTCACACAAGCACTGTAGCATTGACTGCAGCCTAATAAACGATACGCGAGCAGTCCAGAAGGTCTAGCAGAAAACTGTGGCAGAATAATCGAGCGGCCTTGACAAAACAGACGAGCAGCTCGAGGGAACCTGCAACTCGAAGTGCCGCGGACGCGAGCCGCAGATGAGGAGTAGGCTCGAAGCAAAGGAGCAGATGACACAGCGCAGGCGCTGTCTNCACACACACACATATATGACGCCCCTATTCGTGCAGCTTCTCATTGTGTTGCAGGTTGACATTGTCTGCTGTAATGGCCTCAGGGATTTCCTACGCCGCCGCCTTCGCCGGTGATAACCCCGCCAAACCCTATTGTGGTTCTAACGAGATTGGGACTATCCTTGGGACTATCTATCTGGTTCTCATTACTTGAACTCAAGCTTCATTTCTTTGACCTACCTATCTTATATGCAATTGAGACTATTCTTGGAAAACCTTTGCAGATAAACTTACATACAGTTCATTCCTCAATGTACTCTATTGCAAGGATTTTGATTAAACGAGATATTACACTGTCAGATGTGGAAGAAGTTTGGCTTGGATCTGGTCATAATGGTTATTGACAAAAAATCATTATGGAACAAAAATCATATTACTGCAAGCACTGCAAGATATTTGGACACCCGCAGTAGAAATGTTTCAGATTGCATCCATAGTTGAGAATCAGTAGTCAAAAGCATGGACACACTATTAGTGCGCCTCATGTTCCTGAACGCGCTCCCAGCAAACCTGATGACAACCAATCTGAGGAGGGAATCACCACAAGACAAGAGTTTGTATTTGCCTCTGAGATCCCTTCTCTTCATCATACTACAACTGATAATGTTCGAACTGAAAATTAGAATAGTCCCACAGCTCCTATTCGGGAAGCATCAAGTGCAAAGGTAACAATTCACATTTTACATACACTGGAACCTATCCTGGTGGCAACAACTGTCTTTCCTCTTACTGCGGTTCTAACATCAAATCAGATCGAGGATCACATGAGTCAGTCTTCAGATGAAAAATGACAAGTTTACACTTCTCGGCGGAAGAAGAAGGTTAGGGGCACAACTTGAAAACTTAATGAATGATACTTTGGTGACTCCTGACAATGACACGACCCTTCAAATTTTGTTATCCGGTTCCGCTTGTAAAATTAGAGGAAGAGGCATGACTAAACCGACTCGTCCCTAGCTACTTGTTTTTTGCATGTTTTAAATTTGTTTTATATTTTATTGAGTATATCTGTATTTTTTTGTTGAGGTATTAATGTACTTGTATCGTATGGGTAGGGTGCTTCTTTTGGGCTCTTCTCATACAATCTTTATGTATCATTTTCTATTTCAATAAAATCAGCTCTTGGACTTTTCAAATATATATATATATATAT
>JXCR01146638.1:281976-401438 GCA_002079205.1 Phalaenopsis hybrid cultivar
AAAGTGATTTTTTATGTAAATGTGAAAGTTTAGGCGTGAGATATGTAAATATACATAAGAATTGAGTGCTACGTATGTAAATATCCATAAAAATAAAATGTTTAAATATTTAGGTTTTTATTATATTTGTTTTCTTACTCACTCTAAATAAATGGTAATGTGAAGCAAATTTATAGAATAAGCACAATTAATTGTATCATCCTTATTTTATAGCACATGATACTTGTACACAATAAAATCTGCTAATAATTTTAACTCTATTGTAAATCAATATTAATTATAGTATTAAAATGATAGCATTTTGCTTTGCGATTAATTTTGACTGCAGTAGTACTTAATTTCATTACTAGTACATTGTTAAAGGTTGCCAGAGAGTGCTATATTAGTAAGATTTAAATCTTTAGGGCGGCATACCAGTAATCATAAAGAAATTGAGTGGTATTCCAATAAATATGAAGCCTCTAGTGCCATATGTATCAAGATCAGCCCTTGGATGAGTTTATTTATTTCTCTACTTCCTATATTATCTACAGAGCTCACGAGACGCCAACGGCGGAGCCTGAAGCTGATGGAAAACGCCAAATCACTCGTCAGGTCAGTTTTTATTTTTACAGGAATTTGAATGCATACCACCCAGTTCTTATATATTTACAAATCCACCGCCAAAAATTTACTACATTTATACAAAAATACCAGTATTTTAACTTAAAAATGTAGTATGCATTTTCATGCACGTGTAAGCGGGCATGCATGTAAAAATTGAAGCTTTCCGTGTTAGATATGTAAATTCATAGGAATTGACCGGTATGTATGTAAATTCTCCTCCTTTCTATCATCTTGATCAAGTTTGAATGAAAGAAAAAGAATTATATCATCTTTATACCAAGATTGTTTTACCTTTTCCATCAAAATTTCCAGATAGAAAAGAATAGAGGTCTCACTCGCAACAGGAAGAAGCTCACCAAGAATCCACGGAAGAAATACAAGGTAAGCATGACAAGCATTTCTATTTTTAACTTTAAATGTCAGGTATTTGGATTAAATAATAATAATTGTTTTTTATTATGATTTTGATCAGATCAAGCACCAGAAGGCTGTTGTTCGTAGGAAGGGGCAGGTACGAGACATCCGGAAGCCNACTCACCAAGAATCCACGGAAGAAATACAAGGTAAGCATGTACAAGCATTTCTATTTTTAACTTTAAATGTCAGGTGGATTAAATAATAATAATAATTGTTTTTTATTTTGATTTTGATCAGATCAAGCACCAGAAGGCTGTTGTTCGTAGGAAGGGGCAGGTACGAGACATCCGGAAGCCCAGCGGTCCTTACGGCGGCGAAGCTACCGGAATCAACACTAACGTTAGCCGCAGCATCAGGTTTAAAAGCTAAAACCACACGCTGATTTCATTTTGCTTTTTAAGCCAGGCTTCAGATTTTGTTTTTCCTTTATTGCTGATTTGTGCTGAACGGCCGAGCAAGCTTTGTTGGTGGTGGTGGTTTGATTTCTTTTAGAATTTATTATGATAATGTCAATGTAAATCAACCGATTTAAGTTATTTATTTATTAATCTGTTCGTGGAAAGTTTTGTTCGGATNAAACCACACGCTCATTTCATTTTGCTTTCTAAGCCAGGCTTCAGATTTTGTTTTTCCTTTATTGCTGATTTGTGCTGAGCGGCCGAGCAGCTTTGTTGGTGGTGGTCGTTTGATTTCTTTTAGAATTTATTATCATAACGTCAATGTAAATCAACCGATTCAAGTTATTTATTTATTAATCTGTTCGTGGAAAGTTTTGTTCGGATTGCATGACGGTCTTGGGGTTCATTTGCTTGTTAGCTGGTTGAATGGATATATTTGTAAATTAATATTTTTGTTTTGGGGCAAGTTGCCAAATGGACTCTGTTGCAGGATGGAGTGGTTTTTTACCAAATACTTGAAGCTCAAATACAGAGCAAGCCTTTAGGCTTTTTTTTTTGTTTGTTTGTTTTTTCCTGGGAAGATTTACATTCATATCACTTATTTCTTATGTATTTTCATATTTAACACCTAAACTTCATTTTTTTACATATATGCCAGCATACCTATACATGAGAAGTTGCATGTCATTTTTTTTTAAAGTTAAAGTAGTGGTACCATTGGTGTGATATGAAAGGTTTGGGCGGTATAAATGTAAAAAAGTAAAGTTAGATATGTAAATACATAAAACTGAGTGATATGTGTGTAATGCCCCTATTTAATGAAATTTATAGCTGTAATCCCGCACAACATAATTCTTATATTTTACCAATCTAACACTTACATTTTAATATTTATTTACAGTATTTTAGTTTATAATCACATCAAAATACACATAAAAATGTGTTTTAATTTAGAAAAAAAAATATTATTGGTATATTGCTGTGATGTTAAAAATTTTGATGTTATGTAAGCAAATGTTCAAGCTTAAGTTTTAGATTTGTAAATACATAATAATTGTGTGGTGTTTATGTAAATCAGCCAACAAAATACATAATGNGTTTGTTTGTTTTTTTTCCTGGGAAGATTTACATTCATATCACTCATTTCTCATGTATTTTCATATTTAACACCTAAAATTCATTTTTTTACATATATGCCAGCATACCTATACATGAGAAGTTGCATGTCATTTTTTGTTTTTAAAGTTAAAATAGTGGTACCATTGGTGTGATATGAAAGGTTTGGGCGGTATAAATGTAAAAAGTAAAGTTTAGTTAGATATGTAAATACATAAAATTGAGTGATATGTGTGTAATGCCCCTATTTAATGAAATTTATAGCTGTAATCCCTTTTTTTACATTTTAATATTTATTTACAGTATTTTAGTATTATAATCACATCAAAATACACATAAAAATGTGTTTTAATTTAGAAAAAAAAATAATATTATTGGTATATTGCTGTGATGTTAAAAATTTTGATGTTATGTAAGCAAATATTCAAGTTTTAAGTTTTAGATTTGTAAATACATAATAATTGTGTGGTGTTTATGTAAATCAGCCAACAAAATACATAATGAGAAAGAGCCAGAGACCACTACTAAGGCTTGATTGAAATTAATAAGTTTAACTAATAAGTCTAGTTTGAAAATTTGTATATATTTTTATGGATGGTTAGGATTTGTATGTTAAAATGCAATTAAATATGATGTATATAGATCATGCTAGAAAGTTTAATAAAAGACCACAAAATTTATAATTATTAGCTATTTTTAAATGAAAAAATAGAAAAATATGAAAATATTAGATGAAGAAAAATGACTAACAAAAGTACTAGAAATCAATGTTTCATATTATCACAAAAATGACTTCTCCAGGTTCGAAAAATCCGCATATATATATATATATATATATATATATATATATATATATATATATATATATATATATATATATATATNTACCACTACTAGGCTAGATTGAAATTAATAAGTTAACTAATAAGTCTAGTTTGAAAATTTGCATGTATTTTTATGGATGGTTAGGATTTGTGTTTTAAAATGCAATTAAATATGATGAATTAGATCATGCTAGAAGGTCTAATATCCACATATTAAAGGCCACAAAATTTATAATTGTTATCTATTTTTAAATGAAAAATAGAAAAATATGAAAATATTAGATGAAGAAAAATGACTAACAAAAGTACTAGAAATCCATGTTTCATATCATATATATATATATATATATATATTCAATTTTAACATTAAAAATCAAAATTTGGAAAAATCAAGTTGTTGAACCAAAATCCTTTTAATTATATTACTCATATTATCTATTTATAGATTAATTATTCGTTGGGTAACGGATATAAATTACGCAAACTTGTTTGGGATTAATTTTATTTTTTATTTTTGTTTTTGAAAAACATATTTATTTAGTGGGTTTTTATATGATTTTCTTTTTTTTATTTTTGAAAATAAATTAATGTGTTTTTAAAAACATTCAAGATAACATTTTAAATATTTTGTATGTTTTTAAAAATAATCAAATGTTAATCAAATAGTCTTGCATAGTTTGTTTCAAATTAAAGTATATTCAAATTAAAATAAAAATAAAACATAAAATATAAAAGTGATCCCCCCAAACAAACCCTTTCGCTTATGGTTTTGATCTCTACGAATGCAATTATCATTCCTCTAATGCGTCTATGACTTACATGCTAGTTGTTCTTATTATTTCTTCTTATATGTAGTTCTCTTTGGCATTATGACTTTGAATATCTATTGGGAGATGAGATGAGCCTTAGAATTTGTGCTAAAAACACCTTTGGGATTAATTTTGAGATCAACTTAAATCAATTTCACCAAACTTATGGATGAGAAAGTGTGATTTGATAAGATGAACCAACTATACCATGAGCATATTCATTAGAACCAAAACGAATTTACTTTGAGCACTTATAAACATAACTAGACACAATTTGAGGGTACTTGGGACAAACAATACTTAGGTTTAGTTTGACTTATGTAATATTTTAGAGGAAGCCCTATGGGTTGACTCAAACTTAACGTAAGGGTCTAAGGTCTGATCTATTTTACCCATAAGGTTATGGCCTTTAAGCCCATGTGCCAAGTGATTTAATTATCCTTTATATGTTTTAATTGGTTTAACACATGTGGATTGTTATTTAACTCAAGTTAGCCTAATTAAAACAAGGCAAGGTGCTCCTTTAACCTTAGTCTATGCTAGTTGAATTTTGGTGACTTGATATTCTTCTTAGTTTTTAGGCTAGCTAGTGACTTGCAGTAGATGATCTCAAATGATCTTGAGTCATTTAATGACCCCCTCACCTAACTTTAATGACCCGTACTTAACCTTATATATGAGAATAACCTTAGTTCTAATATCATCTTAAGAATTCTAATGGACATGTGACTTATCGTTACATCTAATTAGTGTCCTTAGACTACTTGGTATGACATTCTTTCCTTTTGACCTCTATTTAGATTAGTTTGCTCTAAGTTTCCTTTTCACATCTATTAGAATAAGTAGTAGAATTCTCTAACTAATATTAGATGAGTATAATTCATTCAACGACTTCCCTTACACTTCCTTAACATTAGCTCTATTGATAGCCATATTCCTGGACTATTTTAATGATCAAGGACTATCTATGGACCCTCGCCTTTTATATTATAACCGTATCCTATTTGAGTATAGATGATCTTGATATATATATAACCTAGTATAATTTGACCATAAGATAATTAATGGCTTTAAATAATTATAATTATTTTTTTGTGATTACGTTGATAAATTTTGTTAGCCTCTCATGGGAATTATGATGTTTTATTACAAGTTAGACTATATTGCCTGATCCCTAACAACTTAGGACCTTAAAATAATAGTGTTTGCCTCAAAGTAGATTATGCCCATTTCATGGCCTTATAAAATCATTACTAAGTTAAACATATTGGTTAAGAAACTTTGGAAATGAATTCCATCTTAATCCTATCACCTTATGATTTTGGAGTGGACCTCACTTCAACTCATGGGCACCTTTTGCATGCTTCAGTCTTTAGACCTTGGATGCAATACTTAGTGAGGAATTACTTGTATCCTTATTTTTAGAGCATATGCTTTAAGACTTGTAATGACACATCCCTCTATAAAAAAATGTTGGGGTTGTCTCTATTACCTTTTAAGTTTTTTTACAACACTTTTCAATTCACATACCATGTTATATTTAATGTACATTTTTTATATTTTAATAATTAAATATTTTTTTAAAATTTTTTGTTGTTGTTTGTGATTGGTAGAATTTAATCTCATTAGAATTTTAGAATATAAAACTTCTATCCTAACATTTAAAGTGATAAAATCAATCATAAGTAATTTATTTTCCTGAAATTTAGTATAGAACGTTTATTTAAGCTAAGCTTTAAAAGTCAAACATTGAAGGCCCCTTGATGGAATGTAGATATACCATTGAAGTTTGATTGACTAAATTTCTCATTAAAGGTAATCTTGAGAGAGACTAAAAAATAACTTAGACTAATAGACATTTCTAAAAGCTTACTTAGTCTACATATTAGAATTGATTTCCCCTCTTATATGAAGGATAATAATTTTGTCTAATACTATTCTCTTCATTTTTGGCCAGCCTTTATTTTAGTGACAATGTCATATACCTTTTCTTAAAAATAATAAAATAGCATAATCTTGCATTTTTTATGAATTAAATTTTCTCCTTTAGTTGTGATTTTGGTTTCATATTTTAAATTACTTTTGTGGGTCCAAATAGTTGTCTCCTTTAGTTGTGATTGCAAGACAAAATGTTAATTTTCTTAGCCTCTTATGAAGTTTAAGTTACAAGTCTCAAAGGCATCAAGTAGAGGGCCAAACCTTAATAATATGTTGAGTTTTTATTATAGATCCAAGTTCATGGCTAAGAACAATTTTTTATGTCATTATTTGTTTTTTATGGAAGTCGTCGATGGCATATTCATCATCATGATAGAATTATAAGCCTCAGTTTTCATAAAGTGTTTAAATAGATCATAAATTAATAGGATCACTATTTTAAAATATGAAGCCAAACATAGGGCTCCTTAAACATCCTATTTCTCTTAGTTGCATACATATAGCTCATTTTTCCCTTAGGTTAAGTCTTTCTCCTGATGACATTATAAATATCTTAATTCCATAATTATTGTCTTTAAAATTCTTATCAAATATTATGACTTTGATTTACTGTGTTATAGTGTCCACATGTTTTTTGATGGAATTAATTATATCAACATTCTCTTATGAGAAACATGATAACTTTAATAAATAAATTTTTCTTACGAGAAGTTTGATGCCATTAATAAATAAATTCTATTGAGCTTTGCTTTGTGTTAGATGAGAAGCTTTTTTTAGGATTTATAATGAAGTTTCATCTATCATTTGAGATAATAAATCATAATGCAATATTTAAAATACAAGCATATGTGCAATTCATCTGTCATCCATTTAATCTATGATGAAGGTTTATTTGATTGTCTCAATGTGGTATATATTTTTATTATTACATGCAGTGAATTTTTTGAAGACAGATTTCTGGTGACTGATGAGAAGAGTTTCTTGTACATATTTAGTTTTAATGAAGTAATAATTTGTGTCTTATTGCTTTATCTAATAAATATGAACATAAATCACCTTTTATAATATTATATATATTTCATTCATGGGCAATTGGCAGCTAACACATCTACAACTACACCCTAATTATCATATGTAGTGGTTAATGAATTTTATTTTGAATTATAACTATAAAAATTTAGCTAGTCCAAGTTTTTTAGTTTTATTTGGGTTGTGTCCCCTTCAAGTAAATTCTAGACGTAATTCGGGGTTTATGTTGCCAATAATTCTTGGCATGTTTGTGTGTAATTTGTGATGACATTATAATAATTTGTATTTAATTAAGGTTCAAATAAAAATTACTTGATAGTATAATGTTATAATGTGTGTAATATACTTCTAAATTTAATAAGTTAACTTTAGATAGTTGATTTAGATTATCATTAGATAGTTTTGAGATTCATCATAGATGTTATGATCATTGTTTTTAATAGCAAAGACTTATTAGTACTTCTAAATGTCATTGATGACAAATTGATAGGTTTGATGAATTTTGGTGTTGGACTAAATAGAGTTAGACTTACTCACAAAATTTATCCTTGCTTAATGCTCATACTACACTTCTTTCTTATGCTCTAGTTGCATCATTAAATATTATCATCACAACTAATGTGGTTTCACCTCTATTTTTCATATAAAGAAGAGGATAATTACAACCTCCCTTATTGAACCACATTGTTAAAAATCAACAAAATAGCAATGATTATTGCTAACAAATATTACTAATAAAACATAAAAATATTTAACAAAATTTCATTTCTAATTACAAAATATTGATGAAATATTCATGACATATTCTTCGTAAATTACTTATCTCAAATAGATAGTGTTTAATGAGTTGAATTAGATCACTGCTTAGGTTATTCTAGCTCATTCAGCCTCACAATTTTTCTTCTCTCGATGTCATAGTCATTGCTTCTCCTTAAACATGCTTGCACAACCATCCTAAAATATTCCCCTTAATCATCCATGTCCTCTCTCATCAATGACCCATAATTGTACAAAGTGCTCAAAAGGATCATTGTCATGCTTCCTCCTAAAATGTTTCCTTATTTCCTCATGGAATCATATAAATTTGTTATTGGACACTCGTTAGTGGGTTTGGAAAATTTTTTTTTGAGATTATACTAATTTTGAGAAAGATTATAGTATTTATCTTAAAATCCCCAAATTTGGCATTCTAATAAAAGAAAACAAACATATTATACAAAATTTTTAAGCAAAGAAATACTCTTGGAACATACGTCACATTTAAGGCACATAGATAATTTAGCAAAAAAATCATAAAAAAACAAAAACTCCTAATCATTTAACTACATAGTTTCCATTAAAAGGGTTGGTTATGCGGTTATTCTTTCATTATAACTGGCATAAATTAGAGAAATCTATTTTAATTAAAAATTTTAAAATAATCAAGCTTATCTTTTCTCATTCATACATTGATTTATCACTTGTGAGGATGAATTCATCATTTTTTTTCCATTTTATATCTCTTCCTAATATTCTATCATATAAATTTTTAGTAGACCTAGTGATATGTTGATAATTTTGCATTTGTTGATACCTGCATTTTTGTATTTTATATGATAATACTACACTTAGTGGAAGATTTTATATTATTTTTGTAGGTCATAACAGGAAAGGGGACGAATGGGAATCGAAATGGATCAAATTGGAGAAAGGAGCAAATCTAGCCACTAGTGCCTAGGCACCAGCTTCCTATCAAATGGAGCAAAATATTAAGAAGACAAAAAGGCAACAACGTCCCTTGGGTGCGTGCCTAAGCGCTGCCACAAGCGCCTAGGCACCATGAACGCAGTGCCATGGTTTCTGTCCCTTATGAAAAAAATTTTCAAGTGAGTGGCACCTAGGCGCCAACCACTGGGCGCCTAGGAGCTCGAGCCTGAATTTGATAGGTTTTAGCGGTTAAGAATTCGGAGTTTAAGGGAGGAGTATAAAAGACCGGAAGACTAATTTATTCAGACTCTTTCCTTATTATTTTTCTACCAAAAATTTCTTGAAGGAGAAATCAAAAAGAGAAGTCAAGAGAAAATCAATCAACTAGAGAAAAGGGAGGATTGAGATACTTTCTGAGATCATTTTCTTGTATCTTCAACCTTTTCAAGAGTGAAGAAAGGGAGAGAAGCTCTGGAGTTCTTATTTTGTGATTTTGGCTTATCTTTGTAAGAATTATGTACTTTGACTCTTATTTCATTCAAATGATTTGGTTTTTTTGTTCAAACATGCTTTGTAACTAATTTCCCTTTCTTCCTAGGGATGAGGATATATGATAGATCTATGTGATAGTTTATTCATATGATTGTTGTGGATGATGATTAACTTTTAGTGTGTAATATACATTTCATTTTTAGATAATTGTGATGTTAAAATTTGTCGTGAGCTATGAATCTCTGAAGTGATAGTAATGGAATTGGCAAAGTTAATCATATTAATTTGGTGGAATAGGAATATATCTACTAAAGTATTGCAAATTTAAGAGAGATAGTAATACTTGGGATAAAGAATGAAATTAGAGAACTAATATGTTCTTTAATCAAACTTTCTTTTTCCACCAGAATGAGGTAAGGAAGAGAATTGCTCCTATGTATCATCTGTTTATTTTATGAAGTTTTCACATACACATTCCCATTTAAACTTTTCAAGTAAGATCTTCTTTCATACTTGAGTAGTTTTTCAATTTAAATGCTGATATTTTAGGATTCTTATGTAGGATTTTAACTGAACCAAAATTTTCAGCTTAGGTTGAAAATAGTAGGCTAAAAATTTTCCTTCATTTAGTTTTTCTCATTCTCTGTGGGATCAATAACCGAACTCAAATATGGTACTATTGATACACCACATATACTTGTGTGAGCAGCCCAAGCTTCGTAACACTTGGTTTATGTCATGTATTTGGTCCCATTGCTAAGGAACGATGGTAAATTTGATTTCGGAAAATTTTAGTTTAACTTGTATTTCTGTGACTTAAGAATTGTATTGTTTCTTGTTCCATATATTTTTATTGCTTTGATTTTTTTTGTAAAAATTAAAAAACATCCTGTTTATTATTTGTTTAGTTAAACATTGTTTCTTTTTTTTTCTATTACATATTATTTGTTATGTGTTTTTATCTTATTTTTCATTCTCTTTAGCTTAGAGTCTCTTTACTAGTGAACCTAGTAGGTGTATGCATAGTGCAGGTATTTAGACCTTCAACCCTACCACTTTGAGCTTGAGAGAACTATTAAATAAACCAAAAAAAAAAAGGATTCAACAAATTTTAGGAGAAAAGACACTATTCCTGAGAATAATTAGAGGCACATGAACATCAAAAACATGCCTAGACCCTTAAGAGACTTTGTTAATCCTACGAGTGATGAAATCCATTTTAGTATCCACAACACTGTCGTAAAAGCTAATACCTTTGAATTAAAGCTTGTTATCATCCAAATGGTGTAGAATAAGGGGATACCTTTTGAAGATCCAAATCCTCATTTAGCAAGATTTTTGGAACTCTATGCTACATTTCGCTACAATGGAGTCTCCAACGATGTCGTGAGGCTATGGGTTTTCCCTTTCTCCTCGAGGGATAAAGTCAAAAAGTGGCTATACTACTTGGCACTTGAATCAATTAGAACTTGGAACGACTTGCTCACAAATTCATAGCAAAGTATTTCCCACTTTCAAAAATGGTTAAACTTAGAAATGACATTAATTTCTTTGGTCAGTCTGAGGGTGAGTCGATCTATAAAGCCCGTGAAAGGTTTAAGGAACTCCTTAGAAAGTGCCCCCACCACGCTTTACCTCATTGGCTGATTATCTAGACTTTTTATAATGGGTTGGTAGGATCTTTAAGGTATATCATTGATGCAGCTATAAGTGGATCCCTTATGTCGAAACCTTTTGATCAGTCTTATTCCTTGATAGAAGAGATGACAACAAAAAACTTCCAATGACTATATAATAGAGTAAAACCTAGGAGGGTAGCTAACGTACATGACATTGGTGTTCTTTCCATTTTGGCTTCCTAAGTGGTTGTTATCTCTAAGAAGTTAGACCATCTATGGTTAAATCAGCCACAAGGATCACCAGTGATAGAGGAGAATTCATATGGACAACTGGTGGATCTTAGTGCTTTGCCCATCAAGACCATGAATGCCATTAAAAATAGTATGAATAACCCGTATTCAAATTTTTACATTGCTAGTTGGAAGAATCATCCCAACTTTAATCAGAATGATAATAACGAAGGGAAATGAAACCAACAATGGGGGAATAATCATACAAATCCTATATAAAATTGAAATAATCAAGGTAATACCAATTCAAGGCCTCCATACCCATCTGACTTAACTAAAATCAATAGTTTAATGAGAAGATATTGTCTCTGGAGGAAGTAGTATTGTAGATGGAGAATCAAATGTAGAGTCAAGTTGCTGCCATAAGATCCATAACAAATTCCCTTAGTAATAGACACCAAGGAACTCTTCCTAATAACATGGAGGTTAACACTAGTTCCATGCATTATTGAGCCACTTAAGGTTGAATTGAAATTCTTACATAAGCCTTTGAAGTATGCTTATTTGGGAGAGTAGTTCACATTCCATGTGATTATGTCTTCAGAACATAGTAGTTTATAAGAAGACAAATTAATAAGAGTCCTGAAGAGCTTTAGGGGAGCCCTTGGGAGGTCTTAAGCTAATATTAGGTGGATTAGTCTGTTGATGTGTGTGTGCAAGATTTTTATGATAAATGATCATAAACCTAAGCCTGACCCATAGAGGAGATTGAAACCTATCATGAAAGAGGAAGTAAAGAAACATATTTTAAATAACTAGACACATCCATCATCTACCCCATCTCAAATAGTGTGTGAGTTACTCTTATCCATATGTACCCAAAAAGAAGGATGTGAGTGTTGTTGAGAATGAACAAAATGAATTACTTTCTATGAGACAAGTCACAGGATGACATATATGTATTGATTATAGAAAGTTAAACTCTATCACTCGGAAAGAACGCTTTCCTTTATCCTTTATTGACTAAATGTTTGATAAGCTAGCTGGTCATCCATTTTGTGCTGCTTAGATGGTTCTTCTGGTTATCTTCAAATTCCCATAGCTCCCGATGATCAATATAAGGTTAATTTAAGAGCACTTGTGGGACCTTTTCTTTTAGGAGGATGATATTCAGAATTTGCATTGCACTTGTCACTTTGCAGCGCTGTGTGGAGTAGGATAATTTAGTTTAGAACATGGAAAAATGTCAATTTATGATTTCTGAAGGAATAGTGTTAAGACACAAAGTTTATGAAAGAGGAATGGAGGGTAGACCCAACTAAGATTCATGTTATTGAAAAACTTCCCCCACCCACATCTATGAGGGGAGTTAAGAGCTTCTCAGGTCATGTTGTATTCAATAAGCATTATAGTAAAGATTTTTCTAAAATTATCAAACCTCTATGTTATTTATTCGAAAAGGTTGTTCTTTTTTATTTTGATAAGGATTGTCTCACTGCCTTCAATTTCTTAAAGGAAAAATTAGTCACTGCGTCTATCTTTTTTTTCAACTGATTGGAAGTATCGCTTTGAGATTATTTATGATGTTAGTAATTATGCCATGGGAGCGGTGTTATGCCAAAGGAGGGATAAGGTCTTTAGAGTAAAATATTGTGCTAGTAAGGCCCTTAACAATGCTCAAATTAATTATAACACTATTGAAAATGAGCTTTTGACTATAGTATTTACTTTTGATAAGTTATTACCCTATGCACTATTTTTACTGATTGGTTAATAATTTGATATATAATTTCTAAAAAGGACATTAAACCATGATTGATCAAATGAATCATGTTGTTGCAAAAACTTAATATTGAAGTGGTGGATATAAAATGTTCTGAAAATCAAATAGTGAGTCACTTTTCCAAGCTTGATCAAGACAATTTTTATGCTTTAGATAAATATATTAATGAAATTTTTTTTGATGAGTAACATTTTGTTATTTCTGATTTAAGTGCTTTATAGTATGCAAACATAGTGAATTTTATTGTTAGTGATATTTTACCCTATGATTTGTTGTATCACAAGAGGAAAAAAAATTTATTAATGATGTTAGATATTATTTTAGGGATGGACCTTATCTATATAGGTATTGTACATATTAGGTAATTAGGAGGTGTTCGTCCTTTGAAGAGACCTAAGATGAGATTAGGAAATGTCATGATTCTGAATTTGAACGGCATTTTTTAGTTCATAGAACCACATCTAAGATTTTTCAATTAAGATTTTATTGGTCTCCTCTTTTCAAATATGTTTATGATTATATTAAAACTTGTGATAGATGCCAAAGTATTGGGAATATTTCTAAGAAAGATAAAATGCGCTTATATTATACATTGGAAGTAGAAATTTTTTACGTTTGGCATTTAAATTTCATATGACCATTTATATGATTGCTAGAAAATCTCTATATTCTGGTTGCAATGGATTATGTTTCCAAGTGGATTGAGGTTGTTGTTCTCCCTAACTGTGAGGCTCAAAATGTTTCTAAGTTCTTGAAAAAGAACATATTTAGTAGAATTAGAACACTTAGGGTGATTATTAATGATGGGGGGAGCCACTTAAGAATACAAGGATTGAGACACTTGTTGAAAAATTCTAGAATACAATATAAGGTATCAACTACATTTCTCTCTTAAACTAGTAGAATGGTTGAGGTATCAGTAGGGAGATAAAACAAATCCTAAAGAAGACTGCCAAACCTAATAGAAAGGATTAAGCTGAGAGATTAAATAATGTTTATGGACTTACATAACTGCTTATCAAAATCCTATAAGATATGCTCCTTATAGGCTAATATTAGGGAAGGTATGTCATTCACCAGTTTAACTTGAACATAAAGCATATTGGGCAATTAAAGATTTCAATTTTAATATGAAAGATACTGCTGAGAAACAATTACTATAGTTAAATGAACTTGATGAGATTATGAGTGAATATTATGAAAATGCCAAGATATATAAGAAAAAAAATGAAGAAATAATATGATCAAAAGATCCTTAGAAAAAAAATTGAGCATGGATAGAAATTTTTGTTAAATAATTCTCAATTGATATTATTTTTCAGGTTAACTTAAATTTAGGTTGTCAGGATCATTTACTGTAGTAAAGGTTTATCCTTTCGGAGCGGTTGATATTGTTGATTGTATTAGCGGAAGAGAGTTCAAGGTTAATGGAAAAATGTTAAAATTTTATTTAGAGGGAGAAAACTTGATCTTATTGAGTCATTGACTTTAAGTCAATTTAATTAGAATATATTGCATTGTTGGGTTGAGGACAATAAAATAAGTGCTTCTTGGGAGGCAACCCAAGTTTATTTATGTGAATATTGTATTATGTGTTTATTTTTATATAATTGTGAAGTTGTATTTTAATATGATTGAGATGGAGTGATTCATGATGTGTTGATAAATACTCTTTGGAACTGGGCTAAATTAAGGCTGACATCTAAGCGTTGCCTCTTGGGTGCCTAAGTGTGAATTGCTCTGATTTGGGTTCCTAGGCACCACTATCGTTGTGCTGGGGCGTCACACTTCATCCAAATGCTTAAGTGGGTGCCTAGACACCACCTGCTCTAGAAAACAACACTTAGACGCTACTATCGCGATGCTAGGGCGTCACACGATACCTATTTAGATTTGTTTAGGTGCCTAACGCCCACCAACGCATAGGCGACCAGATCTGAATAAAACAAATTTTGGCCTTTTCACCTCATTTCACCCATAATTCTTCTTGAGATCACCTCTTCCTCCTGCTCTTCAACCTAGGGCTTCCATAAACTCCTTTTTTTTTTTGCTCGATTGCTGAAAGGGAAGGGTAGACCTTGCTTCTTTTAACATAATTTTTGCTCTCCTTATCTTTTTCCTTCATCTCTGTTTGGTAATTTTAGGGATCATAGTTTGAGATCCTTGGTTTGGGTTGGTGATTTGCAACTTTTTGCCTTAAGACCTTTGATTTGTCTGTGATTTACTCGTTCAATCATAAAAACATGCATTTTGAACTTTACATTCTTTGTTTTACTCATCGATTGTTTGAATATTTTCTTCACTGATCCATGACACCCAAAGAAAAGGGAGGAAATCAAAGTATTCTTTTGATAACAAAAAAATTGTTAGTGTTAAAATAGAAGAAAGGTATAATGATTTTTTATTTTCGAAGAAACTAATTTTGTAGAGGTGTTTCTTGACCACTGGTGATGTTGTGGAGGTTATGATTGATAAGCGAGATTGAGAGCAATTTTGCTTCAATACTAGAATTTTAGTGATTCACGTTGTACAGAAATTCTATGCAAATCAACTTGAAGAATCTTCTGATTTAGTATATGTTAAGGGTGACAAGTTAATTTCACGTCTACTAAGATTAATGAAACTTATCAATTACGTGACGTGCCAAATAGTTTCTTTTTATAATACCCTTTGGATTCTAATCTTCATTAGATTATATCCTTTTTTGACTAATGGGAACGAAGTTTGGAAGGTGAGAGGCGATAGAAAAATAAACTTCTCTTCTTCTGCTTTGATTGTTGTATCCAAGGCTTAACACAATTTCACATCCGCCAAGCTTCTTCCCTCAAAAAACTAGGGATAGGGTGGTTTGAATGTTTGTATTCAAACATAAAAAATCATTGATGTAGGATCCCTAATTAATTATTCTATTTGATATATGACAAAAAGGGGGTCTACAATCGATATTGGTCATCCTTTAGTGTCTTTGTTTGTACCTTAATTCTTGTGTCACATATGAAAGTTGGGAAGTGCACTTACAACCCTTGAAATCCATTTTCAAAAGAAACATGCTACAATTGGGCGAGGTGAAAGTTCCTCTCGACCTTCCTCTTCTGCCTCTAGGTTTTGCTCCTCTACTTCTAGCTTCAATTGTTGAGTGACTCAATATGCTCAAGAATGATACTTGAACTATATAGCCAGAGGTGTATAATTTGGTGGATGAGGTGGCTCATATGGATTGATAGATCAAAAGCCAATTCAATTATGTGACGAATTTCCAGGCCACATAGTTGGAGATGTATAGGAGAAATTAGTGGTTATGAGAAGAGAATCCAAGTGTTCTTCCTACTTACTCTGCATATACGCCTTACAAAAACATTCGCTAACCTATGGAAGAAGATCAAGAGGAGTGAGAAGAAGAAGAAGATGATGATGAAGAAGAAGAAGAAGGTGAAGAAGAACAAGGAGATGATGAAGGTGGGGACAAGTGGATTGGCTATTATTTAAAGTTATTAGTTGATTTGAATTTTCCATACTGCTGACGGATGTGATTTGCTTGACTACTGCTGCTATTGATTTGATTCTTGTGGAAATTATGTTATGTTATTGTAGTATTGTAATTTGGACTTTTATTTTCATGAATTTGTTTTTTGGACATTAGTTGATGTAATTGATGTGTACTTCTTTGAGGAAACTTACGTTAATGTGTTTTTGTACTTTCATTAGCTATTGTTGTTATTGCCTACTTATATTCCTATTGTTGTAGTGTTGCCTTGTGTTACATATAATTATTTGTTATTTTTCTTTATGTCATTATCATGCTTTTCTTTTGTAATTGTATATAAAAAGTTGGGGGGGGGGGGGNGCTTTTCTTTTGTAATTGTATATGAAAAGATTGGGGGGGGGGAGAATTATATTTTGTTTAATTATTTGTCCCCTTGTAGACTTAGTATTAGCTTTTGATTTTGTTGAGATAAGGTAAGTGAAGTGTGCATGAATTTGGGACCATAATAATCTTAAAAAAAGACGAAATATAGTTAAATGACAACTGGACTATATTTGAATTAAACTGAAATAGATTGATATTTGAAATTCAACAAATGACTATTTAATTAACACATTTAAATTTAAGAAGATTTGGTTATTTGGTTAGTTAATTACACTTAGATGTGTATCTTTATGAGAATATAGTCTCTATCTAATTTGAAGTCTATGTTAATAATTCATAACTTCTAAATTTTGAATTGATAGGGAATGTTGGAGTATTTTAATTTGGAGAGATGGTAGTAGAATTCAAAATCATTAAAAGACTAATCCAGATATAGTAATATTCTAGGATATGTATGAAAAAAGGGATTATCTAAAAAGAAACGAAATTAAAAATAATCCTGGAAGTGAATGAAAGTGAATTATGAATGAAAAACATGAAGGAAAAGCTTGAGGAGAAACCTTAACCAAAAATTGGTTTTGCTACTATTTCTTTTAAATTGAAAACTATGTAACACTCCTTAATTTTATCCAGTTTATGTGTTTTTGAATCATCAGTAGTTCACTTAATGGAGGTCTATATTTTTAGAATTTGACATCTAATTTGTATTAATTTAGCATTTACAAAATCTCATGAAATGAATATGAAATTAAATAACATTTGATGAGTCCAGTGCTTCTTGAAGCACATGTGGCAGATTAATTCAATAGAGTATATTTGCTCACTAACTATGTTTGCTTGGAAGTTTGATTATAGGTGTTCACTTATGAAAACCCATTCCTATTATGTTCAACAAAATCAAACATTTAAGTTTAGTTGTTATTTAAGGACAAGTAACCTACAAGTTTCAGAGATTTTGTTGATACCTATATTTTTGTATTTTATATGATAATATTACACTTTAAGGAAGGTTTTATGTTATATTTATAGATTGCAGCAAGAAAAAGGATGGATGGGAATCAAAATCGATTGAATTGGAAAATGGAGCAAATTTAGCCACTGGGCGCCTAGGCGTCAGTTTCCTCCTAAATGGAGCAAAATCCTGAGAAGACAGAAAGGTAGCGCTGCCTCTCAAGAGCCTAAGCGCTATCGCCGATGTCAAGGCATCATGATTGCGACACCATGAAACTGGTCCCTTATGAAAATTTTTCAAGTGAGTGGTGCTTAGCCACCCGAGCTTGAATTTGACAATTTTTTGCAGTTCATAATTTGGATTTTAGGGGAGGAGTATAAGAGATTGGAAGTCGAATTTATTGGGGCTTTTTTCCTTATTATTTTTCTTCCAAAAAATTCTCGAGGGAGAAATCAAAAAGAGAGAATTCAATAGAAGATTAGTTAAATAGGGAGAAGAGAGGATTAGGGGACTTTGTGAGATTGTGTGCTTGTATCTTCAACCTTTTTAGGAGTGAAGAAAAGGAGAGGAGTTTTGAGAGTTCTTACTTTGTGCTTTTGGCTTACTTCGGTAGTTTGATTCTTATTTCAATCAAATGATTTAGTTTGTGTGTTAAAGTATGCTTTGTGAGTAATTTCCCTTTCTTTCTTAAAATGGGGATATATGATAGATATATGTGATAGTTTCTTTATATAATTGTTGTTGATGATGATTAACTTTTCGTGGGTAATGTACATTTCATTTTTTGCCAAGTGATGTTAAAATTTGTCATGAGTTATATATCTCAGAAGAGATAGTAATAGAATTGATAAAGTTAATAACATAATTTGGTGGAATAGGAAAACATCAACTAAATTAATGCAAATTTACAAGAGATAGTATTACTTGGTATAAAGAATGGAATTAGGGAACTAATAATCTATTCTTTAATCAAACTTTCTTGCTCACTGTAAGGGGGTAAGGAAGAGAATCCTCCTGTATATCATATGTTTATTTTATGAAGTTTTCACATACACTTTCCTATTGAACCTTTCCAAGAGAGAATCTTCTTTCATATTTGAGTAACATTTCAATTTGATTGTTGATAATTTAGGATTCTTGTGTAGAACCTTAGTTAAACTAAAATTTTAGGCTTAGGTTGAAAATAGTAGGCTAGAATTTTTCCTTCATTGAGTTTTTCACGTTCCTTGTGGGATTAACAACCAGACTCAAACTCAGTACTATTGATGCGCCACATATACTTGCATGAACAGCTCGTGCTTTGCAGCACTTGGTGCATGTCACCTAGCCCAAACTAAGTTGGGTTTAATAAGAAGTAAATATCACTATGATCTGAATTCAATTCGATAAAGTTGGAATGACCTAAGTTTGGGTATGNTTCTAATTATTTTTAGTGATTACGTTGATAAATTTTGTTAGCCTCTCATGGGAATTATGATGTTTATCACAAGTTAGACTATATTGCCCGATCCGTAAGAACTTAGGACCTTAAAATGATAGGTTTTTCCTCAAAGTAGATTATGTCCATTTCATGGTCTTATAAAATCATTACTAAGTTAAACATATAGGTTAAGAAACTTTGAAAATGAATTCCACCTAATCCCATTTAGAAAGCATCTTATTACCTTATGATTTTGGAGTGGACCTCACTTCAACTCATGGGCACCTCTTACATGCTTCAGTCTTTAGGCCTTGGATGCAATACTTAGTGAGCAATTACTCGTATCCTTATTCTTAGAGCATATGCTTTAAGACTTATAATGATACATCTCTCTATAAAAAAATGTTGGGGTTCTCTATTACCTTTTTAGTTTTTTTACAACACTTTTCAATACACATATCATGTTATATTTAATGTACATTTTTTATATTTTAATAATTAAATAATTTTTTTTAATTATTTTTGCTGTTTGTGATTGGTAGAATTTAATCTCATTAGAATTTTAGAATATAAAACTTCTATCCTACATTTAAAGTGATAAAATCAATCATATATAATTTAATTTCCTGAAATGTAGTATAGAACTTTTATTTAAGCGAAGTTTTAAAAGTCAAACATTGAAGGCCCCTTGATGGAATGTAGATATACCATTGATGTTTGATTGAATACATTTCTCATTAAAGGTAATCTTGAGAGAGATTAAAAAATAACTTAGACTAATAGACATTTCTAAAAGCATAGTTAGTCTACATATTAGAATTACTTTCCCCTCTTATATTAAGGATAATAATTCTATCTAATACTATTCTCTTCATTTTTGGCCAATGTTTATTTTAGTGACAATGTCATATACCTTTTCTTAAAAATAATAAACTAGCATAATATTGCATTTTGTATGAATTAAATTTTCTCCTTTAGTTGTGATTTTGGTTTCATATTTTAAATTACTTATATGGGTCCAAATAGTTGTCTCCTTTAGTTGTGATTGCAAAACCAAATGTTAATTTTCTTAGCCTCTTATGAACTTTAAGTTACAAGTCTCAAAGGCATCAAGTAGAGGGCCAAACCTTAATAATATGTTGAGTCTTTATTATAGATCCAAGTTCATGGCTAAGAACAATTTGTGATGCCATTATTTGTTTTTCATGGAAGTCACTGATAACATATTCACCATCATGATAGAATTATAAGCCTCACTTTTCATAAAGTGTTTAAGTTGATCATAAATTAATAGGATCACTATTTTAAAATATGAAGCCAAACATAGGGCTCCTTAAACATCCTATTTCTCTTAGTTGCATGCATATAGCTCATTTTTCCCTTAGGTTAAGTCTTTCTCCTGATGATATTATAAATATCTTAATTCCTTAATTGCTGTCTTTAATATTCTTATACAAATATTATGACTTTGATTGACTGTGTTATAGTGTCCACATGTTTTTTGATGGAATTAATTATGTCAACATTCTCTTATGAGAAACATGATAACTTTAATAAATAAATTTCTCTTATGAGAAGCTTGATACCATTAATAAATAAATTCTATTGAGCTTTGCTTTGTGTTAGATGAGAAGCTTTTTTTAGGATTTATAATGAAGTTTCATCTATCATTTGAGATAATAAATCATAATGAAATATTGAAAATACAAGCATATGTGTAATTCATCTGTCATCCATTTAATCTATGATGAAGGTTTATTTGAGTATCTCAATGTGGTATATATTTTTATTATTACATGCAGTGAATTTTTTGAAGACAGAGTTCTGGTGACTGATGAGAAGATTTCTTGTACATATTTAGTTTTAATGAAGTAATAATTTGTGTCTTATTGCTTTATCTAATAAATATGGACATAAATCACATTTTATAATACTATATATATTTCATTCATGGGCAGTTGGCAGCTAACATATCTACCACTACACCCTAATTATTATATGTAGTGGTTAATGAATTTTATTTTGAATTATAACTATAAAAATTTAGCTAGTCCAAGTTTTTTAGTTTTATTTGGGTTGTGTCCCCTTCAAGTCAATTCTAGACTTAATTCGGGGTTTATGTTGCCAATAATTCTTGGCATGTTTGTGTATAATTTGTGATGACATTATAATAATTTGTATTTAATTAAGGTTCAAATAAAAATTACTTGATAGTATAATGTTATAATGTGTGTAATATATTTCTAAATTTAATAATTTAACTTTAGATAGTTGATTTAGATTATCATTAGATAGTTTTGAGATTCACCATAGATGTTATGATCGTTGTTTTGAATAGCAAAGACTTATTAGTGCTTCTAATGTCATTGATGAAAAATTGATAGGTTTGATGAATTTTGGTGTTGGACTAAATAGAGTTAGACTTACTCACTAAATTTATCCTTGCTTAATGCTCTTACTACACTTCTTTTTTATGCTCTAGTTGCATCATTAACAATTATCATCACAACTAATGTGGCTGCACCTCTATGTCTCATATAAAGAAGAGGATAATTACGACCTCCTTAGTGACCCACATTGTTAAAAATCAACAAAATAACAATGATTATTATTAACAAAAATTACTAATAAAACATGAAAATATTTAACAAAATTTCATTTCTAATTGCAAAATATTGATGAAGTATTCATGACATATTCATCGTAAATTACTTATCTCAAGTAGATAATGTTTAATGAGTTGAATTAGATCACTGCTTAGGTTATTCTAGCTCATTATGCCTTACAAATTTTCTTCTCTCGATGTCATAATCATTTCTTCTCTTTACACATGCTTGCACAACCATCCTAAAATATTCCCTTGATCATCCCTGTCTTCTCTCATCAATGACCCATAATTGTACAAAGTGCTCAAAAGCATCATTGTCATGCTTCCTCCTAAAAATGTTTCCTTATTTCCTCATGGAATCATATATTAGTTTATTGATATGTAAAAATTTGTTATTGGACACTCGTTAGTGGGTTGGGCAAAAATTTTTTTGAGATTATACTAATTTTGAGAAAGATTATAGTATTTATATTAAAATCCCCAAATTTGACATTCTAATAAAAAAAAAAAACAAGCATATTATACTAAATTTTTAAGCAAAGAAATACTCTTGGAATTAAACCTACGTCACATTTAAGTCACATAAATCATTTAGCATAAAAATCATAAAAGAACCAAAACTCCTAATCATTTAACTACAAAGTTTCCATTAAAAGGGTTAGTTATGTGGTTATTCTTTCATTATAACTAGCATAAATTAGAGAAATCTATTTTAATTCAAAATTTTAAAATAATCAAGCTTATATTTTCTCATTCATACATTGCTTTATCACTTGTGAGGATGAATTCATCATTTTTTTTCCATTTTATATCTCTTCCTAATATTCTATCATATAAATTTTTAGTAGACCTAGTGATATGTGGATAATTTTGCACTTGTTGATACATGAATTTTTGTATTTTATATGATAATACTGCACTTTAAGGAAGATTTTATATTATTTTTGTAGGTCATAACAGGAAAGGGAATGAATGGGAATCGAAATGGATCAAATTGTAGAAAGGAACAAATCTGGCCACTAATGCCTAGGCACCAGCTTCCTCTCAAATGGAGCAAAATCCCAAGAAGATAGAAAGGCAACAAAGTCCCTCGGGTGCGTGCCTAAGCGCTGCCATTAGCGCCTAGGCGCTGTGAACGCAGTGCCATGGTGTCTGTCCCTTATGAAAAAATTTTCAAGTGAGTGGCGCCTAGGTGCCAGCCACTGGGCGCCTAGGAGCTCGAGCTTGAATTTGATAGTTTTTAGCGGTTAAGAATTTGGAGTTTAAGAGAGGAGTATAAGAGACCGGAAGACAAATTTATTTAGACTCTTTTCTTATTATTTTTCTATCAAAAATTTCTTGAAGGAGAAATAAAAAAGGGAGAAGTCAAGAGAAAATCAATCAACTAGAGAAAAGTGAGGATTGAGATACTTTGTGAAATTATGTGCTTGTATCTTCAACCTTTTCAAGAGTGAAGAAAGGGAGAGAAGCTCTGGAGTTCTTATTTTATGATTTTAGCTTATCTTTGTAATAATTATGTACTTTGATTCTTATTTCAATCAAATGATTTGGTTTGTGTGTTCAAGCATGCTTTGTAAGTAATTTCCCTTTCTTCCTCGGATGAGGATATATGATAGATCGATGTGATAGTTTCTTTATATGATTGTTGTGGATGATGATTAACTTTTTGTGTGTAATTTACATTTTATTTTTAGATAATTGTGATGTTAAAATTTGTCGTGGGCTATGAATCTCTGAAGTGATAGTAATGGAATTGGCAAAGTTAATCACATTAATTTGGTGGAATAGAAATATATCTACTAAAGTATTGCAAATTTAAGAGAGATACTAATACTTGGGATAAAGAATGAAATTAGAGAACTAATCTGTTCTTTAATAAAACTTTCTTATTCCACCAGAATGAGGTAAGGAAGAGAATTGCTCCTATGTATCATCTGTTTGTTTTATGAAGTTTTCACATACACTTTCCCATTTAAACTTTTCAAGTAAGATCTTCTCTCATACGTGAGTAGTTTTTCAATTTAATTGCTGATATTTTAGGATTCTTATGTAGGATTTTAACTAAACCAAAATTTTCAGCTTAGGTTGAAAATAGTAGGCTAAAAATTTTCCTTCATTTAGTTTTCCTCATTACCTGTGGGATCGATAACCGAACTCAAATCTGGTACTATTGATACACCACATATACTTGTGTGAGCAGTTCGAGCTTCATAACACTTGGTTTGTATCATGTATTTGGTTTTCTTGCTAGGGAAAGATGGTAAATTTGATTTCGCAAAATTTTAGCTTAACTTGTATTTCCTTGACTTAAGAATTGTATTGTTTCTTATTCCATATATTTTTATTGCTTTGATTTTGTTTGTAAAAATTAAAAAACATCTTGTTTAATATTTGTTTAGTTAAGCATTGTTTCTTTTTTTTTTCTGCTGCATATTATCTGTTGCGTGTTTTTATCTTGTTTTTCATTCTCTTTAGCTTAGAGTCTCTTTACTAGTGAACCTAGTAGGTGTATGCATAGTGCAGGTATTTAGACCTTCAACCCTACCACTTTGAGCTTGAGAGAACTGTTAAATAAACAAAAAAAAAAAAAAGAATTCAACAAATTTTAGGAGAAAAGACGAATATTCCTGAGAATAATTAGAGGCACGTGAACATCAAAACATGCCTAGACCTTTAAGAGACTTTTCTAATCCTACGAGTAGTGAAATCAATTTTAGTATCCACACCACTGTCATAAAAGCTAATATCTTTGAATTAAAGCTTGTTATCATCCAAATGGTGTAGAATAAGGGGATACCTTTTGAAGTTCCAAATCCTCATTTAGCAAGTTTTTTGGAACTCTGTGCTACATTTTGCTACAATGGATTCTCCAACGATGTCGTGAGGCTATGGGTTTTCCCTTTCTCCTTGAGGGATAAAGTCAAAACGTGGCTATACTACTTGGCACTTGAATCAATTAGAACTTGGAATGGCTAGCTCAAAAATTCCTAGCAAATATTTCCCACTTTCAAAAATGGATAAACTTAGAAATGACATTACTTTCTTTAGTTAGTTTGTGGGTGAGTCGATCTATGAAGCCCGTGAAAGGTTTAAGGAACTCCTTAGAAAGTGCCCCCACCACGCTTTACCTTATTGGCTAATTATCTAGGCTTTCTATAATGGGTTGGTAGGATCTCTAAGGTATATCATTGATGCAGCTATAAGTGGATCCCTTATGTCGAAACCTTTTAATGAGTCTTATTCCTTGATAGAAGAGATGACAACAAAAAACTTCCAATGACCATATAATAGAGTAAACCCTAGGAAGGTAGCTAGCATACATGACATTGGCATTCTTTCCATTTGGCTTCGTAAATGGTTGTTATCTCTAAGAAGTTAGGCCATCTATGGTTAAATCAGCCACAAGGATCACCAGTGATAGAGGAGAATTCATATGGACAACTGGTGGATCCTAGTGCTTTGCCCATCAAGACCATGAATGCCATTAAAAATAGGATGAATAACCCGTATTCAAATTCTTACATTGCTAGTTGGAAGAATCATCCCAACTTTAATTGGAATAATAATAGCAAAGGGATAGGAAACCAACAATGGGGGAATAATCATACAAATCCTTTAGGAAATTGAAATAATCAAGGTAATACCAATTCAAGGCCTCCATACCCATCTGACTTAACTAAAATCAATAGTTTAATGAAAAGATTTTATCTTTGGAGGAAGTAGTATTGTAGATGAAGAATCAAATGTAGAGTCAAGATGCAACAATAAGAACCATTGAAAAATAATTTGGTCAAATAACAAATTCCCTTAGTAATAGACCTCAAGGAACTCTTCCTAATAACATTGAGGTTAACACTAGTTCCATCCATTATTGAGCCACCTCAGGTTGAACTGAAATTCTTACATAAGCCTTTGAAGTATGCTTATTTGGGAAAGTATTCCACATTCTATGTGATTATCTCTTCAGAACATAGTTGTTTATAAGAAGACAAATTTTTAAGAGTCCTGAAGAGCTTTAGGAGAGCCCTAGGGTGGACTTAAGCTAATATTAAGTGGATTAGTCCGTTGATGTGTATGTGCAAGATTCTTATGATAGATGATCATAAACCTAGGCCTGACCCATAGAGGAGACTGAACCCTATCATGAAAGAGAAAGTAAAGAAATAGATTTTAAAAAACTAAACGCATCCATCATCTACCCCATCTCAAATAATGCGTGAGTTAGTCTTATCCATATGTACCCAAAAAGGAGGATGTGAGTGTTGTTGAGAATGAACAAAGTGAATTACTTTCTATGAGACAAGTCACAGGATGACACATATGTATTGATTATAGAAAGTTAAACTATATCACTCAGAAAGAAATTCATCAACCACATTAAGAAAGAAATTCCCACAAACTTTGAACAAAAATGCTGAATAAAAATGAAAAAGTCCATTAAAACAGGCTCTTTAAACAACCAAGCAATAATTAAACTGCAAAATCAGCACCCTCGTAAGAAACTAGCTTAGATGGTTATTCTGGTTATCTTCAAATTCCCATAGCTCCCGAGGATCAATATAAGGTTAATTTAAGAGCACTTGTGAGACCTTTTCTTTTAGGAGGATGTTATTCAAACTTTGCATTGCACTTGCCACTTTTCAGTGCTGCATGGAGGTGTTTGTGAATGATTTTCTATTTTTGTCCCTACATTTGACACTTGCTTAGAACATCTAGCTAATGTTCTTCAACAATGCGAGGAAGCTAATTTAGTTTAGAACATGGAAAAATGCCAATTTATGATTTTTGAAGGAATAGTGTTGAGACACAAAGTTTATAAAAGAGGAATGGAGAGTAGACCAACTAAGATTCATGTTATAGAAAAACTTCTCCCACCCACATCTGTGAGGAGAGTTAGGAGCTTCTTAGGTCATGTTCTATTCAATAGGCATTATAATAAAGATTTTTCTAAAATTATCAAACTCCTATGTCATTTATTCGAAAAGGTTGTTCCATTTTATTTTGATAAGGATTCTCACTGCCTTCAATTTCTTAAAGGAAAAATTAGTCACTGTGTCTATCCTTTTTTTCACCTGATTGGAAGTATCCTTTTGAGCTTATTTATGATGTTAGTAATTATGCCATGGGGGAGGTGTTATGCCAAAGGAGGGATAAGATCTTTAGAGTAAAATATTATGCTAGTAAGACCCTTAACAATGCTTAAATTAATTGTAACACTATTGAAAATGAGCTTTTGACTATAGTATTTACTTTTGATAAGTTTAAACTCTATTTGATCTGAACAAATGCACTATTTTTACTGATTAGTTAATAATTCAATATCTAATTTCTAGAAAGGACATCAAACCATGATTAATCAGACGAATCTTGTTGTTGCAAAAACTTAATATGAAGTGGTGGATAGAAAATGTTCTGAAAACCAAATAGTGGATCACTTTTCCAAGCTTGATCAAGGCGATTTTTATGCTTTAGATAATGATATTAATGAAAATTTTTCTGATGAGCAACTTTTTGTTATTTCTAATTTAAGTGCTATGTAGTATGCAAACATAGTGAACTTTATTGTTAGTGATATTTTACCCTATGATTTGTTGTATCACAACAGGAAAAAAATTATTAATGATTCTAGATATTATATTTGGGATGGACCTTATCTATATAGGTATTGTAAAGATTATGTAATTAGGAGGTGTTTTCCCTTAGAAAAGACCTAAGATGAGATTAGGAAATGTCATGATTCTGAATTAGGACAGCTTTTTTTGGTTCATAGAACCACATCTAAGATTTTGCAATTAAGATTTTATTGGTCTACTCTTTTCAAAGATGTTAATGATTATATTAAAACTTGTGATAGATGTCAAAGTGTTGGGAATATTTTTAAGAAAGATACAATGTGCTTATACTATACATTGGAAGTAGAAATTTTTGACGTTTGGCATTTAGATTTCATATGACCATTTATATTATCGCTAGAAAATCTCTATACTCTGGTTGCAATGGATTATGTTTCAAAGTGGATTAAGGCCGTTGTTCTCCCTAACTGTGAGGCTCATAATGTTTCTAAGTTCTTGAAAAAGAACATATTTAGTAGATTTAGAACACTTAGGGTGATTATTAGCGATGGGCGGAGCCACTTTAAGAATATAAGGATTGAGACACTTGTTGAAAAAATCTAGAATACAATATAATATATCAACTACATATCTCTCTTAAACTAGCGGAATGGTTGAGGAATCAGTATGGAGATAAACCAAATCCTAAAGAAGACTGTCAAACCTAATAGAAAGGATTGAGCTGAGAGATTAAATGATGTTTTATGGGCTTATATGACTGCTTATCAAAATCCTATAAGATATGCTCCTTATAGGCTAATATTAGGGAAGGCCTGTCATTTACCAGTTTAACTTGAGCATAAAGCATATTGGGAGATTAAAGATTTCAATTTTAATATGAAAGATGCTGCTAAGAAACAATTACTATAGTTAAATGAACTTAATAAGATTAGGAGTGAATATTATGAAAATGCCAAGACATATAAGAAAATGAAGAAATAGTATGATCAAAAGATTCTTAGAAAAAAATTAGAGCATGGATAGAAAGTTTTGTTAAATAATTCTCAATTTATATTAATTTTCAGGTAAACTTAAATCTAGGTTGTCATGATCATTTACTGTATTAAAGGTTTATCCTTTCGGAGCGGTTGATATTGTTGATCATATTAGTGGAAGAGAGTTCAAGGTTAATGAACAAATGTTAAAATTTTATTTAGAGGGAAAGAAACTTGATCTTATTGAGTTATTGAATTTAGGTCAACTTACTTGGAATATATTGCATTGTTCAGCTGAGGACAATAAACTAAGTGCTTCTTAGGAGGCAACCCAAGTTTATTTATGTGAATATCGTATTATGTGTTTATTTTTATATAATTGTGATGTTGTATTTTGATTTAATTGAGATGGAGTGATTCATAATGTGTTGATAAATACTCTTTGGAACTAGGCTGAATTAAGGCTGACATCTAAGCATTGCCTCTTGGGTGCTTAAGTGTCAATTGCTCTGATTTGGGTTCCTAGGCGCCACTATCGTGGTGCTGGGGCATCACACTTCATCCAAATGCTTAATTGGGCGCATGGACACCACCTGCTCTAGAAAACAACACTGAGGCGCTACTATCGAGATGTTAGGGCGTCACACGGTACCTATTTAGAACTGTTTAGGCGCCTAGGCGCTAGCCCACCAGCACATAGGCGACCATATCTGAATAAAAGCAAAATTTGGCCTTTTTCGCCTCATTTCACCCAGAATTCTTCTTGAGATCGCCTCTTTCTCCTGCTCTTCAACCTAGTGCTTCCTTAAACTCCATTTTTTTCTGCTCGATTGCTGAAAGGGAAGGGTAGACCTTGCTTCTTTTAACATAATTTATGCTCTCCTTATCTTTTTCCTTCATCTCTGTTTGGTAATTTTAGGTATCATAGTTTGAGATATTTGGGTTGTGTTGGCGATTTGTAAGTTTTTACCTTGAGACCTTTGATTTGTGTTTGATTTACTCGTTCAATCAAAAAAACATGCATTTTGACCTTCACATTCTTTGCTTTACTCATCGATCGTTTGAATCTTTTCTTCACTGATCCATGACACCCAAAGTAGGGGGGGGGGGATCAAAGTATTCTTTTGATAACAAAAAAATTATTAGTGCTAAAATAGAAGAAAGGTATAACGAATTTTTAGTTTCGAAGAAGCTAATTTTGCAGAGGTGTTTCTTGGCCACTGGTGATGTTGTGGAGGATATGATCGATAAGCGAAATTGAGAGCAATTTTGCTTCAATACTAGGATTTTAGTGATTCTCGTTGTAAGGGAATTCTATGCAAATCTACCTGAAGAATCTTCTGATTTAGTGTATGTCAAGGGTAGATAGGTTAATTTCACGTCTACTAAGATTAATGAAACTTATCATTTACGTGACGTGCCAAATAGTTTCTTTTATAATTTTAACCCTTTGGATTCTAATCTTGATTAGATTATATCCTTTTTGACTGATGGGAACGGAGTTTGGAAGGTGAGAGGCGATAGAAAAATAAACTTCTCTTCTTCTGCTTTGATTGTTATATCCAAGGCTCGACACAATTTCAAATCTGCCAAGCTTCTTCCCTCAAAAAACTAGGGATAGGGCTGCATTGAATTTTTGTATTCAAACATAAAAAATTATTGATGTAGGATCCCTAATTAATCATTCTATTTGATATATGACAAAAAAGGGGTCTACAATCAATATTGGTCATTCCTCTACTGTCTTTGTTTGTACCTTAATCCTTGTGTCACATATGAAAGTTGGGAAGAGAACTTACAACCCTTGAAATCCATTTTCAAAAGAAACATGCTACAATTGGGCGAGGTGAAAGTTCCTCCCGACCTTCCTCTTCTGCCTCTAGGTTTCGCTCCTCTACTTCTAGCTTCAATTGTTGAGTGACTCAATATGCTCGAGAATGATACTTGAATTATATAGGAAGAGGTGTATAATTTGGTGGACGACGTGGCTCAAATGGATTGATAGATCAAAAGCGAATTCAATTATATGACGAATTTCCAGGCCACATAGTTGGAGATGTATAGGAGAAATCAGTGGTTAGGAGAAGAGAATCCAAGTGTTCTTCCTACTTACTCTGCATATACGTCTTACAAAAACATTCGCTAACCTATGGAAGAAGATCAGGAGGAGTAAGAAGAAGAAGATGATGATGATGATGAAGAAGAAGAAGAAGGTGAAGAAGAACAAGGAGATGATGAAGGTGAGGACAAGTGGATTGGCTATTATTTAAAGCTATTAGTTGATTTGAACTTTCCATACTGCTGACGGATGTAATTTGCTTGACTACTGCTGCTATTGATTTGATTCTTGTGGAAATTATGTTTTGTTATTGTAGTATTGTAATTTGGACTTTTATTTTCATGAATTTCTTTTTTGGACATTAGTTGATGTAATTGATGTGAACTTCTTTGAGGTAGCTTACGTTAATGTGTTTTTGTACTTTCATTAGTTATTATTGTTATTACCTGCTTATATTCCTATTGTTGTAGTGTTTCCTTGTGTTACAGATAATTGTTGTTATTTTTCTTTATGCATTATCGTGCTTTTCTTTTGTACTTGTATATGAAAAGATGGGGGGGGGGGGGAAGAATTATGTTTTGTTTTATTATTTGTCCCCTTGTTGACTTAGTATTAGCTTTTAATTTTGTTGAGATAGGGTAAGTGAAGTGGGTATGAATTTGGGACCATAATAATCTTAAAAAAAGAGGAAATATAGTTAAATGACAATTGGACTCTATTTGAATTAAACTATAATAGATTGATATTTGAAATTCAACAAATGACTATTTAATTAACACATTTAAATTTAAGAAGATTTGGTTATTTGGTTAGTTAATTACACTTAGATGTGTATCTTTATGAGAATATAGTCTCTATCTAATTTGAAGTCTATGTTAATAATTCATAACTTCTAAATTTTGAATAGACAGGAAATGTTGGAGTATTTTAATTTGGGGAGATGGTAGTAGAATTCAAAATCATTAAAAGACTAATCCATATATAATAATCCTCTAGGATATGTATGAAAAAAGGGATTATCTAAAAAGAAACGAGATTAAAAATAATCCTCCTATTGAAAGGAAGTGAATGAAACTGATCTATGAATGAAAAACATCAAGGAAAAGCTTGAGGAGAAACCTTAACTAAAAATTGGTTTTGCTACTGTTTCTTTTAAATTAAAAACTCTGCAACACTCCTTAATTTTATTCAGTTTATGTGTTTATGAATCATTAGTAGATCACTTAATGGAGGTCTATATTTTTAGAATTTGACATCTAATTTGTATTAATTTAGCATTTACAAAATCTCTTGAAATGAATATGAAATTAAATAACATTTGATGAGTTCAGAGCTTCTTGAAGCACATGTGACAGAATAATTCAATAGAGTATAGTTGTTCACTAACTATGTTTGCTTGGAAGTTTGATTATAGGTGTTCACTTATGAAAACCCATTCTTATTATGTTCAACAAAATCAAACATTTAAGTTTAGTTGTTATTTAAGGACAAGTAACCTATAAGTTTCAGAAATTTTGTTGATACCTGTATTTTTTATTTTATATGATAATATTACACTTTGAGGAAGGTTTTATGTTATTTTTATATATTGCAGCAGGAAAAAGGATGGACGGGAATCGAAATGGATTGAATTAGAAAATGGAGCTAATTTAGCCGTTGGGCGCCTAGGCGCCAGTTTCCTCCTAAATGGAGCAAAATTCCGAGAAGACAGAAAGGTGGCGCCGCCCCTTGAGTGCCTAAGCGCTGCCGCCGATGTCGAGGCATCATGATTGCGACACCATGAAACTAGTCCCTTATGAAAATTTTTCAAGTGAGTGGTGCTTAGCCACTCGAGCTTGAATTTGACAAGTTTTTGCAGTTCATAATTTGGATTTTAGGGGAGGAGTATAAGAGATTGGAAGTCGAATTTATTGGGGGTTTTTTCTTTATTACTTTTCTTCCAAAAAATTCTTGAGGGAGAAATAAAAAAGGGAGAAGCCAAGAGAAGATTAGTTAAATAGGGAGAAGAGAGGATTAGTGGACTTTGTGAGATCGTGTATCTTCAACCTTTTTAGGAGTGAAGAAAAGGAGAGGAGTTCTGAGAGTTCTTTTTTTGTGCTTTTGGCTTACTTCTTTAGTTTGATTCTTATTTCAATCAAATGATTTAGTTTGTGTGTTAAAGCATGCTCTGTGAGTAATTGCCCTTTCTTTCTTGAGATGGGGATATATGATAGATGTATGTGATAGTTTATTTATATAATTGTTGTTGATGATGATTAACTTTTCGTGCGTAATGTACATTTCATTTTTTTGCTAAGTGATTTTAAAATTTTTCGTGAGTTATGTATCTCAGAAGAGATAGTAATCGAATTGATAAAGTTAATCACATTAATTTGGTGGAATAGGAAAACAACAACTAAATTAGCGCAAATTTACAAGAGATAGTATTACGTGGTATAAAGAATGGAATTAGGGAACTAATAATCTATTCATTAATCAAACTTTGTTGTTCACTGTAAGGGGGTAAGGAAGAGAATCCTCCTGTATATCATCTGTTTATTTTATGAAGTTTTCACATACACTTTCCTATTGAAACTTTCCAAGAGAGAATCTTCATTCTTATTTGAGTAACATTTCAATTTGATTGTTGATAATTTAGGATTCTTGTGTAGAACCTTAGTTAAACTAAAAGTTTAGGCTTAGGTTGAAAATAGTAGGCTAGAATTTTTTCTTCGTTGAGTTTTTCTAGTTCCCTGTGGGATTGACAATCGGACTCAAACCCAGTACTATTGATATGCCACATATACTTGCGTGAACAGCTCGTGTTTCGCAGCACTTGGTGCATGTCACCTAGCCCAAACTAGGTTTGGTTAATAAGAAGTAAATATCACTATGATCTGAATTCAATTCGATAAAGTTGGAATGACCTAAGTTTGCGTATGATTATATTGAGTTAAAGAAATTTATAAATATATTTCTTAATTTGATACATGTCTAAAAAGTGTAGTAGACACCATCTTTTTCATGCCTTTAGGCTCATTGTTTTCTTCTAGATATAAAACCTATTCAAGAAATGGTAAGACTATGAGTGGAAAAAGGCACTTTTTAGAAATTTTGAAAATGACTATAGAGTTTCAAACATATTTATTTTTATTTACATTCAAATAAATGAAGAAATGTAATAAATACATTATTTTTAAAGATCATTTTTCTTATTTAAGCAACCATGTGAAATCATTCCATTAAAGAAAGCTTCAAAATTGTTTGTAGAGCATGAATTATACATTTTTAAAATTATATTTATTGGGTTTTTTATACTCTATTCATAATTTTTTTCTTATTAACAAGTTGAAATTTATGGTGGATATTACTAAAAAAGAATGATGTTGAATGAACAATGCATTATAGTATGTTGATACTTATATTATTTTAATAAAGTGTAACTTTATAAAAGTATTAAGTGGAGTATGACTTCATAGAATTGTTTTAATTAAGGGGCATTTACATACATAGCACACAATTCTTATGTATTTACATATCTCACACCTAAACTTTAATATTTAGACTCATAACACTCAAATCTTTGATATCACATAAAAATAGAATTATTATCACTTTTTAAAAGTCATATACACATTTTCATGCACAGGCTTAAAGCACAAAGTTCTTAAAATTTCTTAGACACTTGCTAATGAAGTCAGGAAGGCCGATAGAATCACAAAACTGATACAAAAGTATTCTCCTTCTTTGTACTATCTATTGCTGACTGATAGTGATGAACTAGAGTGCTACGATGAGACAACTCAAGCTGAAGACTAATCTCAATTGGAGTTTTTCATGGATAACTGATGTAGCACATCATCTAAATGAAGCCCAAGACCTACTTTCAAGAGCCCAAGAAAGTGTCAAATTAAGAGCTCGTTCAAGACCCAAATTAAAAAGAAATATTTGAACCTATATTTTATTATTTATATTTCATTTCTAGTTTTTAGAATATTTGAATTTTCAAATTTGAAGGCTTTTATGGCTGGTAATAAAAAAAATAATAAATTAGAATGGTGGTTAACACCTTCCTTCATCTAAGGCCACCTACTACCTTCAAAATTTCCTCATTTTTTTAACTTTTTATTATTGCAATCCCTATAAATAAGGTTGTATGTAATGCTTTGGGGCAATTGTTGAATGAAATATTTAAGTGAAAATTTTGGTGGTTTCATATGCTGCATTTTCTTTGGTGAGATTAAGTATTTATTTTTTATTTTCTTTTAAGTTATTCATTATCCTCCAAAACACTTGCTCTTAAACTCTTCATCACACTTCATCCATGTTCTAAGCTGCTTATAGTATCAACAAACCACCAACCAAAGCCTCACAACCATTCCAAACCCATTTTCATAGCTCTTGGCCAAGCAAGATAATACTAAGACCTAATCTTGTTCCCTAACCTTAAACACTATTGTAAACCCATCCAAAACCACCCATATACAGATCAAAAGTACACATCCTAAGCTAAACAACAATAATCATTCTACCCATATACTCATTCTTAATCTACTTTTCCAAAGATATATTTTAAATCAGCTTAAACTAGCCTAATCATGACTAGTCTTAGTATTTTAGTAATCATTCCCTCATACATCTTTTAAAATTCCACCAAAACCATCACACTACATCTTTAGACCAACGCCGAGCATCAATAGCAAATTTTAGTACTTTATCACATCAAAAGGTCACTCGCTTCCATCAATAACAACATTCAATCACTAATGCTAAGTCAGACATGAGAATTAACAGTACCCTGATGAAGCACCTATGTCATTGGAACGACAACATCCCAACGCTCAGAAGAGGGGTGCCACAACACTCAATCCAAGTACAAGAACTCAAGTGCTCGACATTCCAGTACTCCGAGAGGAGCGCCATAGAGCCTAGTCTAAGTTTAAGAGCTTGAGAGCACAACATTGGCGACGACAAGGCTTGTCTATGGAGCTGTGAGGAAGAGGAAAACTAGTCGCATATTACTGCTACATGTAAGGTTCTCAAAGAAACTTTGGCCTGCTTCTTACGGTGGGGAATTCAAATGCCTACCTTCGACTACTTCGGGGAGGTGGTGATGGATTTAAGCCAGATCGATGGTACATCACTAAACTGAGGTCGCCTATATTGTTATGATCTCTATCATTGTTGGTGTGCACAAAATGCAAAGAAACACAACTATTCTTTTGGAACTCCTACCATGATAGCTGCTTCTATTCTCTTCTCTATCACTCGTTTGACGACTTTCGTCACTCTGGAACAATGGGGTATCAATCGGCCAAGTGAGCTTTCCTCTTTTTCTTCATGGTACCCTCCCCTTCTAGGTTGGCTAAAAGCAAATGTCGACGAGACTCTTCTCGCAAACCACCTTGCGGGGGTGGGATTGGTGTTTCGATATGAGGTTGGGAAGATTATTTGTGCGACGGGAAGAAAATTGATTCATTGGAACAACTCACTTGTCGAACTTGAGTTGGTCCTTTTCTTGTGTTACTTCCTTCGAGTTGTGGATGTTGGAGACTAAAGGCATCATCATGGAAGGGGATAACAAAATAGTTATCAGTCACTTTGAGATTTCTTGATGACAAAAGGTTGGCAACACAACATTGGAGAAGGCTATTTTTACATGATTTTAAACAATTTCTTTTCTTTCAAGTCAATAAGGAATTAATCAAAGCAACCCTTTTTTTTTCACCGCTCGCATTGGGATGCTCACACTTGTGACTTCGTTTTTTGGAGTGGTGGAGGAAGATGCCCACCATGCTGCTTCTTTTGGTTAGCTTTCTTAGCCACATTTTGTACTTTTTATGCTTTTTTATTTTATTTTAATGCAAGGATGCACATCTTTCACGGAGGGGTAGCACTCATTGGAGAACCGCGATGCGATTATCGTGGCGCCTCGACGCTAGTAATCGAATTTGTGTAGTTCTCCAATTAAGTTACAATCATGCCAATCAATAAAGCAAGGGTTGACGTTGGATGTCGAGATCTCTCTTGCGCAAAGGAGAGGAATGAATGTTCTCGAATTCCATAAGTATCTGAGAGGCTTGAGTGTAATATAATTTATACAACTTTTTTTTTTCACAATGAATTTCTTGGTTTAATCTGGCTCCATGATTTTTTCGGTTCTCAAAATTTTCACGTTAAATATTGGTGTTTTTTGCATTATATATGATTTCTTATTTTGCCCACTTCTGTTCTAAATTTTGCTTCAAATCTCTCGAATCGATTTCTAGAATTTTATGGATCTCTTTCTCCCAACAATAAATATCAATTACCACTCATTCTCTAACACAACACCAAACAAACCCACATTTTTCACATCCTCCATCTACTAAATCCGTTGCTTACAATATCCTCCACCACCCATTCTAGGAGAGATCCCTTGTTATCCAAAACTTCTAATCCCACCTCTAACTATAAATAATAGTAATAATATTAATAAAAATAGATATTTACATTCCTTAATTTAGACAACCATATTATTTAATGGGCTAAACCCTAATTCTTTCCTTTATGGGCTCATAAGAAATTCAACATTACATGCATCTTGTCAATTATTTGTGTGAAATTTTCATTATAAACTCTATATTTATTACCGCTAACATTACAACACAAGACACATTCAAATCAATTTTAATGAGCCAAGCCCAAGTCGAAATCAAGATTGATCACATTTTGTCAACCAGGCTAGCACAGGCTCCGCTCGAAATTATGCTCGATAACCCTTTAGTCAATCATGAGTGTAGTTGAGCTCATTTCGTTTCAAATTTCGACCATTCATAGCCATAAATGTTGTAATATAAAACCCCAAAATCAAACTGATGAAGTATGAAATATAATCTAATCTCCTTTTCAATGATACAAACCATAAAAAAAGATTTAAGGATTTTTTTTTTTTTTCTTGTTGTATCCCTTATAACAATAAGAACTTCACACAGCTAAGAATAATTTGAATCTGTTGGACGCAATAAAAACAAAACTGTAGTAAATCTATTCTTTTTTCTATCAGCTTACATGAATCTAACCTTCCTTTTGTCACTTTTTTGGTATAAATGGCTTATCATATCCCTCCTGCCCATGTTTGCAATCCTACCAAAATAATAAAAAAAAATTAATAAAAATGATCAAATAAAAAGAAAATGTTCAAATAATAACAAAACCTGATGAAGCAGCAAGCCCTCCATTTCAAGCATGTGGACAACTTGCCCCATTTTCGGTCGCTGCAGCGCATCAGGGTCGACACAACGAAGAGAGACTAGCAGAGCCCTCTTCAGCGTCTTCGATGAAGGTTTCTCAAGGATCTTAGGATCCATAACCTCCTCAGATCTTCTTTCTCCAATCATGTTCTTTAACCATTCAACCAAATTCACCTAAGAAACACAACTTAACCTATAGTTAGTTCATCAAACAGTCTGAAACTTTGCCCAAACGAAAAAAAAAACAATTTTTTTCATGGGAATGGGAATCACCTCTCCAGCTGGTCTTGAGTAATCAACTGGAG
Organism: Phalaenopsis hybrid cultivar; assembly: GCA_002079205.1. NCBI lineage: Eukaryota > Viridiplantae > Streptophyta > Magnoliopsida > Asparagales > Orchidaceae > Phalaenopsis > Phalaenopsis hybrid cultivar. Next base: position 319,895 of record JXCR01146638.1, read on the forward strand.
TTCTACCAGATATAATCTCCATGATTAGCACTCCAAAGCTGTAAACATCACTTCGCTCATTCAACATTCCAGTACTTGCATATTCAGGTGCCACATATCTGCAAATAAAAGAAAAAAAAAGGGCATTTATATACATACCACACAATTCTTGTGTATTTATATATCTTACAACCAAATATTCATAATTACATGCATACCCTCCAATTCTTTATCATCACAAACCACCATCACTATCGTTTCATGCCAAAGTTAATGACACCAGGTGTATATAAGTGTCAATATCAAACTTTGGATGATTGGTATGCTGACCATCGTTTTGGTATCAAACCAGATTGAATAAGTTTTCTAACATGCATAAATACATGGATTGTGTGGTATGCATGTGAATTTCCCACAAAAATAAATCACTAATCATTTTCATTAATACAAGTTATCCAACGAAAGTTACGTAGAATATGTAACACTTCATATACAACACTCAACAAAAATGAATTTGAAAAATGATCCTAAGTACTCAACGAAAAGAATGACAGGGGCGAAAACTTTTATTTTCGTGATCATTGTGAGCGAATGAGGTTTGGGCTATGAGAGGAACTCACCCAAATGTTCCCATGACGCGAGTCGTAACGTAACCTTTTTGCGAGTATAGGATCTTGGCGAGCCCGAAGTCAGACACCTTAGAATTCCACTGCTTGTCAAGTAGTATGTTGCTAGATTTCACATCTCTGTGCACAACTTTTGGTTCTAGCCCCTCATGAAGATATGCTAAGCTGCCAGAACCCGACATGTTATACATTTCAAATATCACTAATGAACGCAAACAAAATTGGATTTCATATATCGCCTAAGGAACATATATGTAAGAAGATGAAGATTACATGAAAGACTGCAAATATAAATATATTTATATATCTAGGGGCATTTGCAAACATAACACACAATTCTTATGTACTTACACATCCAACATCTAAACTTCAATTTTTACATATATGCCGCTTTATCTATGCATAAAACATGTATTTCACATTTGAAAAGCTAAAATGGCGGTGTTTTTAATTTGTCGTGAAAGATTTAGGGGGTAAAACTTAAAAAAAGTAAAGTTTAGGTGGTAGAAAGGTAAATACATAGGAATTGGATGGTAAATATAATTTAAATCTTAAATAGAAATTAGCAAAGGAACTTGTTACCCTTTAGCAGTTCCTAGTATTATGTTCNTCTTTTTATCTTTGAAAATAAATTAATTTGTTTTTTAAAACATTCAAGATAACATTTTAAATATTTTGTATGTTTTTAAAAATAATCAAATGTTAATCAAATAGTCATGCATAGTTTGTTTCAAATTAAGGTATATTAAAATTAAAATTAAAATAAAACATAAAATATAGAAGTGATCCTCCCCAAACAACCCCTTTCGCTTATGGTTTTGATCTCTACGAATGCAATTATCATTCATCTAATGCATCTATGACTTACATTTATTTCTTCTTATACGTAGTTCTCTTTGGCATTATGACTTTGAATATCTATTGGGAGATGAGATAAGCCTTAGAATTTGTGCTAACAACACCTTTGGGATTAATTTTGAGATCAACTTAAATCAATTTCACCAAACTTATGGATGAGAAAGTGTGATTTGATAAGATGAACCAACTATACCATGAGCATATTCATTAGAACCAAAACGAGTCTACTTTGAGCACTTATAAACATAACGAAACACAATTTGAGGGTACTTGGGACAAACAATACTTGGGTTTAGTTTGACTTATGCAATATTTTAGAGGAAGCCCTATGGGTTGACTCAAACTTAACATAAGGGTCTAAGGTTTGATCTATTTTACCCATAAGGTTATGTCCTTTAAGCCAATGTGCCAAGTGATTTAATTATCCTTTATATGTTTTAATTGGTTTAACACATGTGGGTTGTTATTTAACTCAAATTAGCCTAATTAAAACAAGGCAAGGTGCTTCGTTAACCTTAGTCTATGATAGTTGAATTTTGGTGACTTGATATTCTACTTAGTTTTTAGGCTGACTAGTGACCTGCAGTAAATGATCTCAAATGATATTGAGTCATTTGATGACTCCCTCACCTAAATTTAATGACCCGTGCTTAACCTTATATATGGGAATAACCTTAGTTCTAATATCATCTTAAGAATCCTAATGGACATGTGACTTGTCTTTACATCTAATTTAGTGTCCTTAGCTACTTGGTATAACATTCTTTACTTTTGACCTCTATTTAGATTAGTTTGCTCTAAGTTTCCTTTTCACATCTATTAGAATAACTAGTAGAATTCTCTAACTAATATTAGATGTGTATAATTCATTCAACGACTTCCCTTACACTTCCTTAACATTAGCTCTATTGATAGCCATATTCCTAGACTATTTTAATGATCAAGGACTATCTATGGACCCTCGCCTTTTATATTATAACTCTATCCTATTTGAGTATAGATGATCTTGATATATATATCAACTAGTATGATTTGACCATAAGATAATTAATGGCTTTAAATAATTCTAATTATTTTTTGTGATTACGTTGATAAATTTTCTTAGCCTCTCATGGGAATTATGATGTTTTATTACAAGTTAGACTATATTGTTTGATCCCTAAGAACTTAGGACCTTAAAATGATAGGGTTTTCCTCAAAGTAGATTATGCCCATTTCATGGTCTTATAAAATCATTACTAAGTTAAACATATAGGTTAAGAAACTTTGGAAATGAATTCCATCTTATCCCATTTAGAAATCATCCTATTACCTTATGATTTTGGAGTGGACCTCACTTCAACTCAGGGGCACCTTTTTTACATGCTTTAGTCTTTAGACCTTGGATGCAATACTTAGTGAGGAATTACTCGTATCCTTATTCTTAGAGCATATGTTTTAAGACATAATACATCCCTCTATACAAAAATGTTGGGGTTGTCTCTATTACCTTTTAAGTTTTTTTACAACACTTTTCAATACACATATCATATTATATTTAATGTACATTTTTTATATTTTAACAATTAAATAATTTTTAAAAATTTTTTGTTGTTTGTGATTGGTAGAATTTAATCTCATTAGAATTTTAAAATATAAAACTTCTATCCTAACATTCAAAGTGATAAAATCAATCATAAGTAATTTATTTTCCTGAAATTTAGTATAGAACTTTTATTTAGGCAGAGGTGTATAATTTGGTGGACGAGGTGGCTCATATGGATTGATAGATCAAAAGCCAATTCAATTATATGACGAATTTCCAGGCCACATAGTTGGAGATGTATAGGAGAAATCAGTGGTTAGGAGAAGAGAATCCAAGTGTTCTTCCTACTTACTTTGCATATACGCCTTACAAAAACATTCGCTAACCTATGGAAGAAGATCGAGAGGAGTAAGAAGAAGAGGAAGATGAAGAAGAAGATGAAGAAGAAGAAGAAGAAGAAGGTGAAGAAGAACAAGGAGATGATAAAGGTGGGGACAAGTGGATTGGCTATTATTTAAAGTTATTAGTTGATTTGAATTCTGCTGACGGATGTGATTTGCTTGACTACTGCTGCTATTGATTTGATTCTTGTGGAAATTATGTTATGTTATTGTAATATTGTAATTTGAACTTTTATTTTCATGAATTTGATTTTTGGACATTAGTTGATGTAATTGATGTGGACTTCTTTGAGGTAGCTTACGTTAATGTGTTTTTGTACTTTCATTAGTTATTGTTATTATTACCTACTTATATTCTTATTGTTATAGTGTTGCCTTGTGTTACAAATAATTATTTGTTATTTTTCTTTATGTCATTATCATGCTTTTCTTTTGTAATTGTATATGAAAAGATTGGGGGGGGGGAGAATTATGTTTTGTTTAATTATTTGTCCCCTTGTAGACTTAGTATTAGCTTTTGATTTTGTTGAGACAAGGTAAGTGAAGTGTGTATGAATTTGGGACCATAATAATCTTTAAAAAAAAGGAAATATAGTTAAATGACAATTGAACTCTATTTGAATTAAACTGAAATAGATTGATATTTGAAATTCAACAAATGACTATTTAATTAACACATTTAAATTTAAGAAGATTTGGTTATTTGGTTAGTTAATTACACTTAGATGTGTATCTTTATGAGAATATAGTCTCTATCTAATTTGAAGTCTATGTTAATAATTCATAACTTCTAAATTTTGAATAGACAGGGAATGTTGGGTATTTTAATTTGGGGAGATGGTAGTAGAATTCAAAATCATTAAAAGACTAATCCAGATATAGTAATCCTCTAGGATATGTATGAAAAAATGGATTATCTAAAAAGAAACGAAATTAAAAATAACCCTCCTAATGAAAGGAAGTGAATGAAACTGAACTATGAATGAAGAAAAGCTTGAGGAGAAACCTTAACCAAAAATTGGTTTTGCTACTATTTCTTTTAAATTGAAAAGTCTGTAACACTCCTTAATTTTATCCAATTTATGTGTTTATGAATCATTAGTAGATCACTTAATGGAGGTCTATTTTTTTAGAATTTGACATCTAATTTGTATTAATTTAGCATTTACAAAATCTCTTGAAATGAATATGAAATTAAATAACATTTGATGAGTCCAAAGCTTCTTGAAGCACATGTGGCAGAATAATTCAATAGAGTATATTTGCTCACTAACTATGTTTGCTTGGAAGTTTGATTATAGGTGTTCACTTATGAAAACCCATTCCTATTATGTTCAACAAAATCAAACATTTAAGTTTAGTTGTTATTTAAGGAAAAGTAACCTACAAGTTTCGGAGATTTTGTTGATACCTGTATTTTTATATTTTATATGATAATATTACACTTTGAGGAAGGTTTTATGTTATCTTTATAGATTTCAGCAAGAAAAAGGATGGAGGGAATCAAAATGGATTGAATTGGAAAATGGAGCAAATTTAGCCACTGGGCACCTGGGCGCCAGTTTCCTCCCAAATGGAGCAAAATCCCGAGAAGACAGAAAGGTGGCGTCGCCCCTCGACCGCCTAAGCGCTGCCGCCGATGTCGAGTCATCATGATTGCGACACCATGAAACTGGTCCCTTATGAAAATTTTTCAAGTGAGTGGTGCTTAGCCACCCGAGCTTGAATTTGACAATTTTTTGCAGTTCATAATTTGGATTTTAGGGGAGGGGTATAAGAGATTGGAAGTCGAATTTATTCGGGCTTTTTTCCTTATTATTTTTCTTCCAAAAGATTCTAGAGGGAGAAATCAAAAAGGGAGAAGTCGATAGAACATTAGTTAAATAGGGAGAAGAGAGGATTAGGGGACTTTGTGAGATCGTGTGCTTGTATCTTCAACCTTTTCAGGAGTGAAGAAAAGGAGAGAAGTTCTGAGAGTTCTTACTTTGTGCTTTTGGCTTACTTCTGTAGTTTGATTCTTATGTCAATCAAATTATTTAGTTTGTGTGTTAAAGCATGCTTTGTGAGTAATTGCCCTTTCTTTCTTAAGATGGGGATATATGATATATATATGTGATAGTTTCTTTATATAATTGTTGTTGATGATGATTAACATTTCGTGCGTAATGTACATTTCATTTTTTGCCGAGTGATGTTAAAATTTGTCATGAGTTATGTATCTTAGAAGAGATAGTAATAGAATTGATAAAGTTAATCACATAATTTGGTGGAATAGGAAAACATCAACTAAATTAATGCAAATTTATAAGAGATAGTATTAATTGTTATAAAGAATGGAATTAGGGAACTAATAATCTATTCTTTAATCAAACTTTCTTGTTCACTGTAAGGGGGTAAGGAAGAGAATCCTCCTATATATCAGCTGTTTATTTTATGAAGTTTTCACATACACTTTCCTATTGAACCTTTCCAAGAGAGAATCTTCTTTCATATTTGAGTAACATTTCAATTTGATTGTTGATAATTTAGGATTCTTGTGTAGAACCTTACTTAAACTAAAATTTTAGGCTTATGTTGAAAATAGTAGGCTAGAATTTTTCCTTCATTGAGTTTTTCTCGTTCCTTGTGGGATTAACAACCAGACTCAAACCCAGTATTATTGACGCGCCACATATACTTGCGTGAATAGCTCGTGCTTCGCAGCACTTAGTGCATGTCACCTAGCCCAAACTAAGTTGGGTTTAATAAGAAATAAATATCACTATGATCTCAATTCAATTCGATAAAGTTGGAATGACCTAAGTTTGGGTATGATTATATTGAGTTAAAGAAATTTATAAATANTATTTTATGTATCTCTTTCCCCCAACAATAAATATCAATTACCACTCATTCTCTAACACAGCACCAAACAAACCCACATTTTTCACATCCACCATCTACTTAATCCGTTGCTTACAATATCCTCCACCACCCATTCTACGAGAGATCCCTTGTTACCCAAAACTTCTAATCCCACCTCTAACTATAAATAATAGTAATATTATCAATAAAAATAGATATTTACATTCCTTAATCTAGACAACCATATTATTTAATGGGCTAAACCCTAATTCTTTCNGCATTCAAATAAATGAAGAAATGTAATAAATACATTATTTTTAAAGATCAATTTTCTTATTTAAGCAACCATGTGAAATCATTCCATTAAAGAAAGCTTCAAAATATTTTGTAGAGCATGAATTATACATTTTTAAAATTATATTTATTGGGTTTTTTTTTTTTACTCTATTCATAAATCTTTTCTTATTAACAAGTTGAAATTTATGGTGGATATTATAAAAAAAGAGTGATGTTGAATGAACAATGCATTGTAGTATGTTGATACTTTTATTATTTTAATATAGTTAAGTGTGACATTTAAAAATTATTAAGTGGAGTATGATTAAAGTAGGATTTTTTTTAATTAAGCGGCATTTACATACATAGCGAACAATTCTTATGTATTTACATATCTCACATCTAAACTTTAATATTTACACACATAACACTCAAATCTTTAATATCACATAAAAAAAGAATTTTATCTCTTTTTAAAAGTCATATACACATTTTCATGCACAGGCTTAAAGCACTGAGTTCTTAAAATTTCTTAGACACTTGCTAATGAAGTCAGGAAGGCCAATGGAATCATAAGACTGATACAAAAGTATTCTCCTTCTTTGTATTATCTATTGCTGACTAATAGTGGTGAACTAGAGTGCTACGATGAGACCACTCAAGCTTAAGACTAATCTCAANATATTATTTTAATAGAGTAAGTGTAACTTTATAAAACTATTAAATGGAGTATGACTTCATAGAATTGTTTTAATTAAGGGGCATTTACATACATAGCACACAATTCTTATGTATTTACATATCTCACACCTAAACTTTAATATTTAGACTCATAACACTCAAATCTTTGATATCACATAAAAATAGAATTATTATCACTTTTTAAAAGTCATATACACATTTTCATGCACAGGCTTAAAGCAAAAAGTTCTTAAAATTTCTTAGACACTTGCTAATGAAGTCAGGAAGGCCAACAGAATCACAAAACTGATACAAATGTATTCTCCTTCTTTGTACTATCTATTGCTGACTAATAGTGGTGAACTAGAGTGCTACGATGAGACCACTCAAGCTTAAGACTAATCTCAATGGGAGTTTTTCATGGATAACTGATGTAGCACATCATCTAAATGAAGCCCAAGACCCACTTATAAAAGCCCAAGAAAGTGTCAAATTAAGAGCTCATTCGGGACCCATATCAAAAAGAAATATTTGAAGTTGTATTTTATTATTTATATTACAATTTCATTTTCTAGAATATTTGAATTTTCGAATTTGAAGGCTTTTATGGCCGGTAATAAAATAAATAAATAAATTAGAATGGTGGTTAACACCTTCCTTCATCAAAGGCCACCTACCACCTTCAAAATTTCCTACTCATTTTTTTAACTTTTTATTTTTGCAATCCCTGTAAATAAGGTTGAATGTAATGCTTTGGGGCAATTGTTGAATGAAATATTTGAGTGAAAATTTTTTCACTTGTTGTTTGGTGCTTGGTGGCTTCATATGTTGCCTTTTCTTTGGTGAGATTAGGTATTCATCTTTGTTTTTCTTTTAAGTTATTCATTATCCTCCAAAACACTTGCTCTTAAACTCTTCATCACACTTCATCTATCTTCNATATGAAAATAGGTTATAAGTATTTGAACGTTATAATCGCATTATATTCATTGTAATCTTTATATAATTTATCTGTAACTTTTAATAAGTTTTACATTTTTATTTTCATATATAAATAGGTTATAGATATGTTATAGGGGCTATAACGCGGTTATAACCTCTAAATATTCTCTATGTAACATATTTGCAAGTTACAGATGCACGCATACGTCTTATGTACGTAATTTTTTTCCCTGGCTGACAGGCCAGATGCATGTGGTTAATATATGCCTTAATTTCCTCAATAATATATATATATATATATATATATATATATAATNAGGGAAAAAATTTGCTCTGTAATGTGAAAATAGGTTACAGGTGTTTAGAGGTTATAACCGTGTTATAGTCTAATTTCTCTGTAACATATTTGTACGTTTTAGTAAATTTCACACTTCTGTTTTCATATATAGGTAGGTTACAGGGGCTATAATGCAGTCATAACCTTCGAATACCTATTTGCAGGTTACAGACGTACCTAGTTCTGCATACGTCTTATGTACGCAATTTTTTTCCCTCATTAATTGCCGACAGACCAGATGTTTGTGGTTAATATACGCCCTAATTTTCTCAATAATATATATATATATATATATAATTTTTCAATAATAAAAATTTAGTTTGAATAAGCAGGGCTGTCATTGATCCCTTTTTTAGGGGAGATGGGCCCGGCTTAAAATGAGTTAAAATAATTTTTTATTTAAAATATTGGAAGGTAGGACGACTCATTTATTTCGATATAATCTCAATTCAAGCTAAAATTCAAAATAATTATTGAGTGATTAATGATCTTTAAGCTGAATTCGTTAAATTCACAATCATAATATCAGTAGAGCTGTTAATAATCTGATTCTTCCGCAGCTCTAAATTGGCTAAAAAAAAATTAGTCTGAAATTTTGGCTTGCAGCTCGACTCATTCATTTCGATTGAAGCCAAAATTTAAATCAATTTTCAAGCGATTAATGATCTTTGTACTAAATTCACAGTCTAGTCCTAATGATAAGGAAGTTTGTGTTAAAATTGTTTTTATAACTAAGCTTAAAATGATCCATTAATCACTTGATTACTCATCATAAAAATAATATGATCAATAAATTTTTAGTTAAGATACTTAATTATGGGATGATTATGAAATTAATGCAACCTAATCTTTGAAAGAGAAAATTATTTTTTTGGTGATCATAAATTTAATCTCGTGTGGAAACTATTAATATCTCTATTTTCTTAAAATGCCAATTATTTAGAAAAGAAAAATAAAATATAAATAAAAGCAATAATATAACTTTGATTGATAAGATTTTAATAATATTTAGGCCTTTTATAAATTATGTCAANGCATTTTGTCAACCAAGCTAGCTCAAGCTCCTCTCGAAATTATGCTAGATAACCCTTTGGTCAATCTTGAGTGTTGTTTAGCTCAATTCGTTCCAAATTTCGACCATTCGTAGCCATACATGTTGTAATATAAAACCCCAAAATCAAACTAATGAAGTGTGAAATATAATCTAATTACCTTTTCAATGATACAAACCAAAAAAGATGAGGAAAAAAAAATTTCTTGTTGAATCCCTTATAACAGTAAGAACTTCACACAGCCAAGAATGATTTGAATCTGTTGGACGCAATAAAAACAAAACTGTAGTCAATCTATTCCTTTCTCTATCAGCTCACATAAATCTAACTTTCTTTTTGTCACTTTTTTGGTATAAATGGCTTATCATATCCTTCCTGCCCGTGTTTGCAATCCTACCAAAATAATAAAATAATAATAATAAAAATGATCAAATAAATTAAAATCTTCAAAAAATAAAAAAAAACCTGATGAAGCAGCAAGCCCTCCATTTCAAGCATGTGGACGACTTGGCCCATTTTCGGTCGCTGCAGCGCATCAGGGTCGACACAACGAAGAGAGACTAGCAGAGCCCTCTTCAGCGTCTTCGACGAAGGTTTCTCAGAGATCTTAGGATCCATAACCTCCTCAGATCTTCTTTCTCCAATCATATTCTTTAACCATTCAACCAAATTCACCTAAGAAACACAACTTAACCTACAGTTAGTTCATCAACAGTCTGAAACTTTGCCAAAAAAGGAAAAAAAAAACATTTTTTTTCATGGGAGCAACCTCTCCAGCTGGCCTTGAGTAATCAACTGGAGTTCTACCAGATATAATCTCCATGATTAGCACTCCAAAGCTGTAAACATCACTTCGCTCATTCAACATTCCAGTACTTGCATACTCAGGTGCCACATATCTGCAAATAATAAAAAAGAAGTGTCATTTATATACATACCACACAATTCTTATGTATTTACATATCTTACATCCAAACATTCATATTTACATGCATACCACTCAAATCTTTATCATCACAAACTACCTTCTATCTTTTCATGCAAAAGTTTATGACACCAGGTGCATATAAGTGTAGATATCAAACTTTGGGTGTAACATACATAAATACACGAATTGTGTGGTAAGCATGTAAATTTCCCACAAAAATAAACCACTTATCATTTTCATTAATAGAAGTTATCTAACAAAAGTTACGTAGAATATGTAACACTTTATACAACACTCAATAAAAATGAATTTGAAAAATGATCCTAGNGTTTTTTTGAGTGTGGTGGAGGAAGATGCCTTAGCCACATTTTGTACCTTTTATATTTTTTTTATTTTATTTTAATACAAGGATGCACATCTTTCACGGAGGGTAGGAAGGATGCACCCTAGCACTCGTTCGAGAACCGCGGGCCATTATCGTGGCGCCTCGACGCTAGTAACCAAATTTGTGTAGTTCTACAATTAAGTTGCAATTATGCCAATAAAAAAAAGCAAGGGTTGACGTTGGATGTTGAGATCTCTCTTGTGCAAAGGAGATGAATGAATGTTCTCGAATTCCATAAGTATCTGAGAGGCTTGAGTGTAGTATAATTTATACAACATTTTTTTTGTTTTCACAATGAATTTCTTGGTTTAATGTGGCTCCATGATTTTTTTCCGTTCTAAAAAATTTCACGTTAAATATTCGTGTTTTTTGTATTATCTATGATTTCTTATTTTGCACACTTATGTTCTAAGTTTTGCTTCAAATCTCTCGAATCGATTTCCATAATTTTATGTATCTCTTTCCCCCCAACAATAAATATCAATTACCACTCATTCTCTAACACAACACCAAACAAACCCACATTTTCCACATCCACCATCTACCAAATCCGTTGCTTACAATATCCTCCACCACCCATTCTAGGAGAGATCCCTTGTTACCCAAAACTTCTAATCCCACCTCTAACTATAAATAATAGTAATAATAGTAATAAAAATAGATATTTACATTCCTTAATCTAGACAACCATATTATTTAATGGGCTAAACCCTAATTCTTTCCTTTATAGTCTCATATAAAATTGAACATTTCATGCATCTTGTCAATTATTTGTGTGAAATTTTCATTATAAACTCCATATTTATTACCGCTAACATTACACAACACACATCACACTCAAATCAATTTCAATGAGCCAAGCAAGTCGAAATCAAGATCACATTTTGTCAACCAAGCTAGCTCAAGCTCCTCTCAAAATTATGCTAAATAACCCTTTGGTCAATCTTGAGTGTTGTTTAGCTCAATTCATTTCAAATTTCGACCATTCGTAGCCATACATGTTGTAATATAAAACCCCAAAATCAAACTAATGAAGTGTGAAATATAATCTAATTACCTTTTCAATGATACAAACCAAAAAAGATGAGGAAAAAAAAATTTCTTGTTGAATCCCTTATAACAGTAAGAACTTCACACAGCCAAGAATGATTTGAATCTGTTGGACGCAATAAAAACAAAACTGTAGTCAATCTATTCCTTTCTCTATCAGCTCACATAAATCTAACTTTCTTTTTGTCACTTTTTTGGTATAAATGGCTTATCATATCCTTCCTGCCCGTGTTTGCAATCCTACCAAAATAATAAAATAATAATAATAAAAATGATCAAATAAATTAAAATCTTCAAAAAATTAAAAAAACCTGATGAAGCAGCAAGCCCTCCATTTCAAGCATGTGGACAACTTGCCCCATTTTCGGTCGCTGAAGTGCATCAGGGTCGACACAACGAAGAGAGACTAGCAGAGCCCTCTTCAGCGTCTTCGGCGAAGGTTTCTCAAGGATCTTAGGATCCATAACCTCCTCAGATCTTCTTTCTCCAATCATATTCTTTAACCATTCAACCAAATTCACCTAAGAAACACAACTTAAACCTACAGTTAGTTCATCAAACAGTCTGAAACTTTGCCAAAAAAGGAAAAAAAAATTTTTCATGGGAGCAACCTCTCCAGCTGGCCTTGAGTAATCAACTGGAGTTCTACCAGATATAATCTCCATGATTAGCACTCCAAAGCTGTAAACATCACTTCGCTCATTCAACATTCCAGTACTTGCATACTCAGGTGCCACATATCTGCAAATAATAAAAAAGAAGTGTCATTTATACACATACCACACAATTATTATGTATTTACATATCTTACATCCAAACATTCATATTTACATGCATACCAATCAAATCTTTATCATCACAAACTACGTTTTATCTTTTCATGCAAAAGTTTATGACACCAGGTGTATATAGGTGTAGATATCAAACTTTGGGTGTAACATACATAAATACATGAATTGTGTGGTAAGCATGTAAACTTCCCACAAAAATAAACCACTTATCATTTTCATTAATAGAAGTTATCCAACAAAAGTTACGTAGAATATGTAACACTTTATACAACACTCAATAAAAATGAATTTGAAAAATGATCCTAGTACTCAATGAAAAAACTGACGGAGGCGAAAACTTTTATTTTCGTGATCAATGTGAGCGAATGAGGTTTGGACTATGAGAGGAACTCACCCAAATGTTCCCATGACGCGAGTCGTAACATAACCTTTTTGCGAGTATAGGATCTTTGCGAGCCCGAAGTCAGACACCTTAGAATTCCACTGCTTGTCAAGTAGTATGTTGCTAGATTTCACATCTCTGTGCACAACTTTTGGTTCTAGCCCCTCATGAAGATATGCTAAGCTGCCAGAACCCGACATGTTATACATTTCAAATATCACTAATGAACGCAAACAAAATTGGATTTCATATATCACCTATGGAACATAAATGTAAGAAAATGAAGATTACATGAAAGACTGCAAATATAAATATATCTATATATCTAGGGGCATTTGCAAACATAACACACAATTCTTATGTACTTACACATGCAACATCTAAACTTCAATTTTTAGTACTTACACATGCAACATCTAAACTTCAATTTTTACATATATGCCGCTTTATCTATGCATAAAACATGTATTTCACATTTTAAAAGCTAAAATGGTGGTTTTTCTGATGTGTTGTGAAAGATTTAGGTGGTAAAGCTTAAAAAAAGTAAAGTTTAGGTGTTAGAAAGGTAAATACATAGGCATTGGATTGTAAATATGTAAATGCCTCACATATATATAATTTAAATCTTAAATAGAAATTAGCAAAGGAACTTGTTACCCNAGGAACATATATGTAAGAAGATGAAGATTACATGAAATACTGCAAATATAAATATATTTATATATCTAGGGGCATTTGCAAACATAACACAAAATTCTTATGTACTTACACATCCAACATCTAAACTTCAATTTTTACATATATGCCGCTTTATCTATGCATAAAACATGTATTTCACATTTTAAAAGCTAAAATGGTGGTTTTTCTGATGTGTTGTGAAAGATTTAGGTGGTAAAACTTAAAAAAAGTAAAGTTTTGGTGTTAGAAAGGTAAATACATAGGCATTGGATGGTAAATATGTAAATGCCTCACATATATATAATTTAAATCTTAAATAGAAATTAGCAAAGGAACTTGTTACCCTTTAGCAGTTCCTAGTATTATGTTCATCCTGATGTCCCAAGTAAGTGGACTTACATCCCCCACATCACCATGAAGCCACTGATCCAAGTTACCATTGTCTACATACTCATAAACCAGCATCCTGAGAAAAATAAATAAATAAAAATAAATAAGACGGCTCCACTTAATTAACATTAGATTTCAATGGAGATTCAGCTTAAGGAAAAATTCAAGTATTTCAGGACTAAAAAAAGAAAATGTGCTGAGAAGAATTAGCTACCTATAGGCACCTTCAACACAGTAACCAAGCAACCGGACCAGATNGACGGCTCTACTTAATTAACATTAGATTTTAATGGAGATTCAGCTTAAGGAAAAATTCAAGTATTTCAGGACTAAAATAAGAAAATGTGCTGAGAAGAATTAGCTACCTATAGGCACCTTCAACACAGTAACCAAGCAACCGGACCAGATTCTTGTGCCTAACTCGCCCAATTGCTTCAACCTCCACTCTAAATTCCTTTTCCGCTTGCCCTCTGCAAGCAAAATAATAAAATAAATTTAAGAAAGAAAAAAACAATTTTTAGCATATAAGAACAGTACATTTTTATATCAAGTGCATGAAACTTGATAAAACTAAATCATAAAGTTGACATCTACTGTTTTTATTTATTTATTTATGTAATAAATAAATATGGCTGAAAATGAACCGAATGTTTGACAAACTACTCACAACTTTCCTCCATAAAAACTCGTTCTTGTAAATTTCCATTAAATTTATCCATGATATACGTACATATATGAATCTCAATTAATTTTATGTTATATAATTTACTAGCTGAACAGTTCTGGAGAAATATTTGTGCACGTAATACCTGTGCTAGGTTACATGGTGGGTATTGAGGATTATATCGGCATTATATTCCTGTAACCTTTCTGTAACCTACTTATAACTTCGAAATATATGAAAACAAAAGCGTGGAACTAACTAGTTACAGGNCGCACGTAATACCTGTGGTAGGTTACATGGTGGGTATTGAGGGTTATATCGGCGTTATATTCCCGTAACCTTTCTGTAACCTACTTATAACTTCGAAATATATGAAAACAAAAGCGTGGAACTAACTAGTTACAGGTAGGTGATTACATGGAGGTCACAGAGGTATAACGCGGATATAACACCCCAAACTCAGGCCGAAATTTTATCAGAATCGACATTATGTCAAACCATCATGCAAAATTCAGCTAATTTGTGTAAAATAATAATAATAATAATAAAAAAGAAAAACCTGTTATTGAGCAGGTTCTTGATCGCTACGATGGACCCATCTTCCAGNATAAAAAAAATAAAAAAAAATAAAAAAAAATAAGACAGCTCAACTTAATTAAAATTAGATTTTAATAGAGATTCAGCTTAAGGTAAATTTCAAGTATTTCAGGATTAAAATAAGATAATGTGCTGAGAAGAATTAGCTACCTATAGGCACCTTCAACACAGTAGCCAAGCAATCTGACCAGATTCTTGTGCCTGACTCGCCCAATTGCTTCAACCTCTACTCTGAATTCCTTTTCGGCTTGCCCTCTGTAAGCAAAATAATAAAATAAATTTAAGAAATAAAAAAACAATTTTTAGCATATAAGAACAGTACATTTTTATATCAAGTGCATGAAACTTGATAAAACTAAATCATAAAGTTGAAATCTACTGTTTTTATTTATTTATTTATTTATGTAATAAATAAATATGGCTGCAAATGAACCGAATGTTTGACAAACTACTCACAACTTTCCTCCATAAAAACTCGTTCTTGTAAATTTCCATTAAATTTATCCATGATATACGTACATATATGAATCTCAATTAATTTTATGTTATATGATTTACTAGCTGAACAGTTCTGGAGAAATATTTGAGCACGTAACACCCATGGTAAGGTTACGTTGTAGGGTGGGTATTGAAGGTTATATCCGTGTTATACTCCTGTAACATTTCTATAACCTACATATAACTTAGAAATATATAAAAACAAAAGCGTGAAAATAGGTAGGTGAGGTTACAGAGGTATAACGCGGATATAACACCCCAAACTCAGGCCGAAATTTTATCAGAATCGACATTATGTCAAACCATCATGCAAAATTCAGCTAATTTGTGTAAAAAAAAATAATTAAAAATAATAAAAAAAAAAAGAAAAACCTGTTATTGAGCAGGTTCTTGATCGCTACGATGGACCCATCATCCAGAACTCCGCGATAGACGATCCCATAACCCCCTTCTCCGATCACATTCTCATCGGCGAAACCTCCGGCGGCCATTNTAATAATAATAAAAAAGAAAAACCTGTTATTGAGCAGGTTCTTGATCGCTACGATGGACCCATCTTCCAGCACTCCGCGATAGACGATCCCATAACCCCCTTCTCCGATCACATTCTCATCGGCGAAACCTCCGGCGGCCATTTCGAGCTCCCGGAGCGTGTACCAGTAACCCCATCCAAGATGCGAAACATCCGGCGGGCGCACTAATCCCTTAACAAAAGCCAAGCGATCGGCGGCACCGCGAATGCTCTTCCCGCTCGCATTCGATCGCTGGTGGTCGGAGATCAGCCCGATTTGGTCATCCTTGCGGAAGGAGACCTCAATCTGAGCGATTGGAGGGGCCGCAGGGGAGTTTGCAGACCGGTGACGGACGATGTCGAGGATTTCCTTCGAGATCGGAGGGGTGAAGTCGCGGAGGAAGAGTTTGAGGGGTTTCCGGGAGGACGTGTAAGATGAAGGGGGAGGGAGGGATCGGCTGGGGGGGCGGAAGAGNCCAGCGGAGTTTGCAGAGCGGTGACGGACGATGTCGAGGATTTCCTTGGAGATCGGAGGGGTGAAGTCGCGGAGGAAGAGTTTGAGGGGTTTGCGGGAGGATGAGTAAGATGAAGGGGGAGGGAGGGATCGGCTGCGGTGGCGGAAGAGGAAGCAGAGGGAGAGGAGGAATAGGAGCAGAACTATGGCGGCTCCGACGCAGATTCCGATGAAAATGTAGAGGCGGATGCCGAAGATTGCGGTATGCTTGGAGAGATCGTTGGTTAGGAAGGTAGTATTCCAGAATGGCATTTTTTTCTTTTCGCTTTTCAGCCTTTCTGGTGACTTGCGAGGCTGAGCAAATTGAGGGTTTAGTAAGAGAAGGTGATGATTCGCATTGGAGATCTTCGCTTCCTCAGTGTATGATCTTAATTGCAGGGGAGAGATGGAGAAGGAAGAGAGCAGCTTGGCTCTCTCTCTTTCTACTCTGAGAGCATGCTCCGTCTTGTTCAACGAGCAGAAAGCCAGTACTTTGAATCGATTANAGCCCTTCTGGTGACTTGCGAGGCTGAGCAAATTGAGAGTTTAGTAAGAGAAGGAGATGATTCGCATTGGAGATCTTCGCTTCCTCAGTGTATGATCTTAATTGCAGGGGAGAGATGGAGAAGGAAGAGAGCAGCTTGGCTCTCTCTTTCTACTCTTAGAGCATGCTCCGTCTTGTTCAACGAGCAGAAAGCCAGTACTTTGAATCGATTATGGGGAAGTCGCGTGAGTGTTACTCAGTATCTGACAGCCCACCGCCGGGCTCGGCTCGTGAGCTCCATTAATGGGAAAAAATTTGCTCTGTATTGTGAAAATAGCTTACAGTTATTTAGAGGTTATAACCGTGTAATAGTCTAACTTTTCTTTTACATATTTGTACTTTTTAGTAAATTTCACACTTCGGTTTTCATATATAGGTAGGTTACAGGGGCTATAATGCGGTCATAACTTTCGAATACAGTGGCTATAATGCGGTCATAACCTTCGAATATCTATTTGCAAATTACAAACGTACACAGTTCTGTATACGTCTTATGTACGCAATTTTTTTCCCCCATTACTAGCCGACAGACCAGATGTTTGTGGTTAATATACGCCCTAATTTCCTCAATAATATATATATATATATATATATATATATATAANTCAATGATCCCTTCTTTAGGGGAGATGGGCCCGGCTTAAAATTAGTTAAAATAATTTTTTATTTAAAATATTGGAAGGTGGGACTACTTATTTATTTCAATATAATCTCAATTCAAGCTAAAATTCAAAATAATTATTGAGTGATTAATGATCTTTAAGCTGAATTCGGTAAATTCACAATCGTAACATCAGTAGAGTTGTTAATAATCTGATTCCGCAGCTCTAAATTGGCTAAAAAAAAATTAGTCTGAAATTTTGGCTTGCAGCTCGACTCATTCATTTCGATCGGAGCCAAAATTTAAATCAATTTTCAGCGATTAACGATCTTGGTACTAAATTCACGGCCTAGTCCTAATAATAAGGAAGTTTGTGTTAAATTTTTTTTTATAACTAAGTTTAAATTAATCCACTAATCACTTGATTACTCATCATAAAAATAATATAATTAATAAATTTTTAGTTAAGAAACTTAATTATGGGATGATTATGAAGTTAATGCAACCTAATTGTTGAAAGAGAAAATTATTTTTTTTGTGATCATAAATTTAATCTCGTGTGGAAACAGTATTAATATCTATATTTTCTTAAAATGCCAATTATTTAGAAAAGAAAAATAAAATATCAAATAAAAGCAATAATATAACTTTGATTGATAAGATTTTAATAATATTTAGGCCTTTTATAAATTATGTCAAACAAATGAGATCTTACAATCAACAACCTACTCGGTTTGTCTTGATTGACAGCGGCTAATCCTTTTTGTCCGCCAAATGTCTTCATGTTGCTTCAAGACGGCTTAATTTAACTCGAGCTTCGACCAAATATGCCTTCGAAGAATGTCAAAAGCTTCTATTTTTTTAGTATTATTAATTTTTTTACAGTATTAATTTATATATTATATAAAAGAGGCTTCACCGTAGTATACGCAATTAGATAAATGTACTTCTGTGTGTATTTATGCGATTAATTTTTGGCAAGAGTTGGATGTTGAATCTAAATTTGTCATATGTGGCATGCTCAAGTTTCAGAGCTGTAGTAGTCTAGAATGAGAAGTGGAGATGAAAAACGGTAGAAATAAAAGAGAATATAGACTTGCCCAGTAGGGGCAAACTGAGGGTATTCTCGGCCCTATAAACCATTTTTGGTATTGTAATTGAAAGGTTACAAGAAAGAAGAGGAGCGAGATTTTCTTATATAGTATGGGTCTAAAAAGAAGAGCCAAAAGCCATTTTTACATGCTTTAAATCCCTATTTATAGAAAATAGGGGGTCATAAAGTGAAAAATAACGTATCTGTCACTGCTTTAATAAAGAAGTTACATGACATTATTGTATTTTGTCATGTCTTTCGTATTTATAACTAATTTTGGCATCATTTAATATACCTAGACCTTCCAGTCGGCAGGCGGTTGGTGGTTCTTCAGACGATTAGTTATATGAGTACTTAGCTTTTCATTAGAGGAATATCGCTTTTGATCTAGACCGTTAGATATACCCAATATTCGTGTAAGTCATTTTTGGGTTCACATATTAAGTTCTCCAATTTTCTTGTTCCTTGATAGTCACAAGTACCATAAGAACAAGAAAATTTTGAAATGCAATAAATGATATCTTAAAGTCATAATTTAATACAGTAAATAAACTCCATGAATTTTCATGATTGTGACCCTTATATATAAGGTGTAGTGTAGCACCCAACAACTAACACAATAATTCAATTCCCAGACATAGGCATTAGAAAAGCTTGATTCTTCCAACTTTACCTGCTCAGATGCTCAAATTTAGATTTTCGTAAGTATTGGGATGCTAGAGCAAGTGCACGTATCGCTTTTGCAGTATAGGGCTCTAATGAGTCCGGAATGTTGATCCCGTAGAGAAGCGAGGTAAGAAATTCCTTAGGCTAAGTTCTAATCTACCACATTTAGGCTTTAGTTTGGAATGTCTGTTAAGTTGGTTTTTCTAACAACTACTTCTAAATACAATCCTAAGTCTAAAGTTAACCCTAACTAAATCAATTGGTTTGGGAAATTTCAAGAGATATAAACTACCTTTCTCTTGTGATTGCATAAGTGGATTGTAGGATAGAATACTACAAATTGTTAATGTGGCTAGTGACAAATAAGAGCATACCTCTTCTTTACCCTCTTCCGAGTGCATACAGAAGTTTGACTAACCTAGTGTTAATTCTTAAGCTTTAGAATAAATTGGTTATATTTCTAGCCTTCACCTTNTGTATCGCTTTTGCAGTATAGGGCTCTAATGAGTCCGGAATGTCGATCCCATAGAGAAGCGAGGTAAGAAATTCCTTAGGCTAAGTTCTAATCTACCACATTTAGGCTTTAGTTTGGAATGTCTGTTAAGTTGGTTTTTCTAACAACTACTTCTAAATACAATCCTAAGTCTAAAGTTAACCCTAACTAAATCAATTGGTTTGGGAAATTTCAAGAGATATAAACTACCTTTCTCTTGTGATTGCATAAGTGGATTGTATGATAGAATACTACGAATTGCTAATGTGGCTAGTGACAAATAAGAGCATACCTCTTCTTTACACTCTTCCGAGTGCATGCAGAAGTTTGACTAACCTAGTGTTAATTCTTAAGCTTTAGAATAAATTGGTTATATTTCTAGCCTTCACCTTAGAGTTCCTAATTTGTACCCATCTAAGTATTAACTCATTAAAACCTAGATCAAATTGGAAGATTCTAGTCTGTCATCATAGAGTTCCCAGTTTACACCCTTTAAAGCATGTTTCCCTATCTATTTGCATTACCTATAAACTACTTTCATTATAGCCTACAGAATAATGTGAATACTCTAGTTATTCTTCCATCGCTCTTCTGAGTCCTAATGGATCACAACACTTTTAAACAATTCATATGGCTAGTACGAAAAGTAAATAAAGTATCGAAGAATACTCACCACATTTTAGATTAAAAACCAATTCTAAAAAGTATCATACACATCCTATAAATCCTACTTACTTAATCACAAGAGAAGAGTAAAGGAAATCTACTCACTAGGCATGAAGAACACCACAGGAAACATCTTCTTAACACAAACAAATCCACTAAATATGTGTTTATAACAAGTATAAGATAATAAGTAACAGATACTTGGCTTTTCTCCTCAAACAAGAGATGAAAAGTTCCTCCAACAATGTCTTCAAGTGCTTCCAACAATGCTGCAATGATCCCCTTACAAATTTCTCTCAAACCCCTCACCAATCTCTATAGATATGTGGAAATCTAAAAAAACCCAAATCCTACATATGACTACTTGGCTTTCTTAGGGTTTCCCCAAAGTCTTCTTATGTTCCCAAGTGCTTCAAGAGTCGTCAAGAGTCTCCTCCTCTTTCTTGGGGTAAGCCCAAATAACTGTCTCTGGCGCTTAAGCGTGGGGCCTCTGGTGCTTAGGCGTGGCCTTCTCTGTTTATCAGACGCTTAAGTGTCGGATCTGGCGCTTAGGCGCCATAACACTTTAGCATAATTTTCACATCTTTACTCAAAATTTGATCCTTTTTCACTCCTTTCAATATGTTTTAACTTTTTTACTTGTACCTAAAAAAAACACACAAATACCTTCCATTAAAGCTCAATATCTCAAAAATAGGTATAAAATACATCTAAAAATATTATATACGTCCAATAAACGTCCAAATTCTCATTCTAACATGTCTAGGTTACAAAATAAAGTCTTAAAATCAATACTAACACATAAGAGCCTCAAAAATACTACCCCAATTTTCTTAATCACACACAAATAATATTCAAAGCAAAACACACTGATAACTATGGGTTGCCTCCCACAAAGTGTTTGGTTTAACGTCGTCAGCCCGACATAACCAGCGCTTATTATGGTTGACCCAACATCATTCCTTCATTAAATTTATGTTGACCCCCTACAAAGCAAGGTTTCTGTCTACGACCATTCACTTTAAACACTTTATCAATCTTAGGTTCTTTAATATCCACAGTTCCATAAGGATAAACTTTTATCACAACAAATGGGCCCATCCACCTGGAGTTAAGTTCACAGCTCCATAAGGATAAACTTTCATCACAACAAATGGGCCCATCCACCTGGACTTAAGTTTGCCTAGAAATAATCTTAAACTTGTATTATATAGCAAAACTTGTTGCCCTGACTGAAAATTTTTAGTAAGAATCCTTTGATCATGCCACTTCTTCATCTTTTCTTTGTAAATGTTAGCACTTTCATATGATTCATTCATTATCTCTTCAAGCTCATTTAATCTAGCATCTTTCAAAGTATAATTGAAATCTTTAATCACCCAATATACTTTAAGCTCAAGTTCAACTGATAAGTGACAAGTTTTCCCAAATATTAGCCTATATGGGGACATTCCTATAGGAGTTCTATATGTGGCAAGCTTTCCCAAATATTAGCCTATATGGGGACATTCCTATAAGAGTTCTATATGCAGTCCTACCGACCAATCCATTTTGTTTGGATTCACAAATTTTCTAATAATTCTTTTAATTTCCCAATTGGATAATTCAGCCAAACCACTTGTCTTGGGATGATAAGCAGTAGCAATTCTATGATTTATATGATATTTCTTTAATAACTTCTCCATTATAACATTTCTAAAATGACTTCCTCTATCAGTTATGATAACTCCCAACATTTCAAATCTACAAAATATGTTCATTTTCAAAAACTTTGCAACACTTTGAGCATCACATTGAGGTAAAACAACAGCTTCTATCCATTTGGTTACATAGTCCACTGCTAACAATATATATAAATTCCCGAAAGATGGTATAAATGGTCTCATGAAATCTAATCCCCAAACATCAAATATTTCAACTTCTAGTATATAATTGAGGGGCATCTCATTCTTTAGATATTGCCTACACTTTGACATCTATCATAAGTTTTGATATAAACATTAACATCTCTAAAAATTGTAGGCCAATAATCTATCACAAGTTTTAATATAAGCATTAATATTTATAAAGATAGTAGGCAATTAAAATCTAGATTGTAAAATTTTGTATGTTGTTTTATCAACAACAAAATGTCCCCCAAAATCAGATTTATGACATTTTTGAATAATTTCATAAGTTTCTTCTAATGATGTACATCTTCGAATAATCAGATCTTTTCCTTATTTAATAAAAATAGGTCATCCAAAAAAAAAAGTCTTAGCTTCAGAAATAAATTTCCTCTTCTATTAGTATGTCATTCCATAGGAAATAATATCACTAACAAGAAAGTTTATAATGTCGGCATACCACGGAACACGCCACTCATTAATATTGAACAATTTTTCATCTGAAAAATGTTCATTAATTTCTTTTTCAAAACAGAGTGGTTTTCCTAATTTAGGCCAGGACAAATGATCAGCAATTTGATTTTCAATCCCCTTTCAATATACTATTTCAAAATCAAATTCTTGCAAAAGAATAATTCATCTTATAAGTCTAGGTTTAACATCCTTCTTTTTCATTAAGTACTTAATAGCAGAAAGATTTGTATGCACTACACAATGAGTTCCAATTAAATATGATCAAAATTTATCAAAGGCATATACTAAGGAACTCTTTTTCAGTTGTTGTATAATTAATTTGACTTTCATTCAGAGCTTTACTAGCATAGTAAATTACTTTGAAATTTTTATCATATATTTGTCCTAAAACAACATCAATAGCATAATCACTAGCATCACACGTCAATTCAAAAGGTTTTTCCCAATCTTGTGAAATTATAATTGGTGCAGTGATTAATTTTTCTTTTAATAGCTCAAAAGTTTTTAGGCATTCCTCATCAAAATTGAAAATTGCATATTTCTCTAGTAAATGGCATAAAGACTTAGCAATTTTTTAAAAGTTTTTAATATATTGTCTATAGAATCTAGCATGTCCTAAAAAACTCCTAATTTCCCTTACATTCGTTCGATATTGTAAATTAGAGATCACTTGAATTTTAGCAGGATCTACTTCCATATCATTTTCTGATATTTTATGTCCTAATACAATTCTTCATACTACCATAAATTGGCAGTTTTCCCAATTAAGGACTAAATTTGTATCTTCACAGTACTTAAGAACTTTTGATAAATGTTCTAAACATGAGTCAAATAAAGTTCCAAACACTGAAAAATCATCCATAAATAATTCAATCCATTTTTCAATTAAATCACAAAAAAATTGTCATCATACATCTTTGAAATGTAGCAGGGGCATTACATAAACCAAAGGGCATTCTTCTAAAAGCAAAAGTACCATAAGGACTAGTAAAAGTTGTTTTCTTTTGATCCTCAGGAGTTAATTGTACTTGGTGATAACCAGTATATTCATCCAGAAAATAAAAGTATTTATGCCCAGCTAGTCTATCCAGCATTTGATCTAGAAATGGTAGTGGAAAATGATCTTTCCTTTCAAGATTTAATTTTCTATAATCAATGTATATTCGTTACCCTGCAACTTGTCTAGTAGTTATTAATTCATTATGTTCATTCACAGTCACAGTTACTCCTCCTTTCTTAGGAACGCAATGAATTGGACTAACCCATGCACTGTCTGAAATAGGGTAGATAATTCTAGCATCTAACCACTTTAAGATTTATTTCCTAACAACTTCTTTCATAACAGGATTCAATCTCTTTTGAAGGTCAGCCCTAGGTTTGCAGTTCTCTTCCATATGAATTCTATGCATACAAAGTGAAGGACTGATTCCTTTAATATCAGTTATTATCCATCCAAAGGCTTTCTTAAAATTTTTCTGAATTTTAATCAATATTTCTTCTTCTTCCATCGTTAACTTCGAGGAAATTATAACTGGTAAATTATAGAAATCTCCTAAAAAGACATTTTAAATGATCAGGAAGTAACTTCAACTCAAGTTCTGGAGTTTTTATATTGATGGACAAAATGATTTATCTTTGTCTATCGTGTCTAAAATTTCAAAACTTCCTTGAACACAGTTTGAATCTTCCTTAAAAAGATCTTCACATTGATCTAATTCATCTTTTTGCTCGTGTTCCAAATCTTGTACATTAGATTTTTCTTCATAAGTAGTTTTGAAATGACATTCACTCATATCTCTTATAACATCCATTCTATAACATTCATCATCTTTCCTTTTTTGCAGGATACTTCATTAATCTTGAAATGTTAAAAGTAACAGTTTAATCATTGATATGCATTGTTAATTCTCCTTTCAGCACATCTATCATTAGTCTTCCTGTGGCTAGGAAAGGTCTCTCCAAAATGATAGGCATCTCTTTATATTCCTCAAGATCTAGCACAATGAAATTAACATGAAAGATAAATTGATCCACTTTCACTAGGACGTCTTCTATAACTCCTTTAAGTTACGTTATTGAACGATCTGCTAACTACAGAGATACAGTAGTAGGGGTTATTTCTCTGAATCTCAATCATTTAAATATTGACAATGGCATAAATTTAATGTTTGCACCTAAATCACATAAAGCTTTCTCATAAAATATGTCTCTTATTGCACATGGAATTGTAAAGGTACCAGGATCTGTAAGCTTTTCAGGAAGTTTCTTCTGAATTACAGCACTGTACTCCTCACTAAGTGCAACAGTTTCATTATCTTCAAACTTTCTTTTTCTGTTGAGAATGTCCTTCATAAACTTTACATAGCTTGGCATTTGTTCTAAGGCTTCAGCAAATGGAATATTAAGTGTAAGCTTCTTAAAAATCTCGAGAAATTTTGAAAATTGCTTATCCAACTTCTGTTGATGAAGTCACTGAGGAAATGGAGGTGGTGGTTTCTCTAAGTTAACTTTAAATGAAGAAATAGGTCTTTCAAAATCTTTTGGAGCGTCCTCTTTTGATTCTTCAATTTCTTCTCTCTTGGTTTTTTTTTAATCCTACCTTCCAACTCTCTTCTGTTTCTAAGTTGAACGGCTTTTACTTACTCTTTATTCTGATCTTTCAGATTTATTTCAATATTACAAGAAAGTGTTCCTTGGGATCTATTACTTAATGAATTTGTGATTTGTCCAAGTGGATTCTCAATATTTCTAATTGTAGCTCCTTGACTTTGCAACTGATTTCCCATTTGTAACACCACTTCTTCTATAGATAACTTCTTCTCCTTAAATTATGTATTACTAATTGAAACCTGGAGGGTAAGTAGATTTATAATTATTATTTCCTTGGTTGTTCTTATTTCCCAATGGGTTTCCTTGATTGTTCCTTCATTACTGATTATTATCACCTGTAGTATTATTCTAGTTAAAGTTGAGATGGTTCTTCCAACCTGGGTTATAATAATTTGAATATGTGTTATTCTACTTTTTATTTATGGCATTCAAAGTCTCTAATGATGTTTGAGAATCTACCATTTAGCCTAATGAATTCTCTTTAATCATAGAAATTGGTTCAGAAAAATTCATTCCAAATTGGTCTAACTTCCTTGAAATTGCAACAACTTAATTTGTTGACATAGTAAATGCATCAGATTCATGAATATTAGTTACTTTCTTTGGATTCACCCTCTCAGAAGGCCATTAAAAATTATTGGTAGTCATTTCCTCAATTAAAGCATAAGCGTCATGAAATGGTTTTGACATCAATGAACCACCACCAGCGGCATCAATAATAGATCTACGATATCCAACTAATCCATTATAAAAAGTTTGAATTATTAACCAATTTAGTATAACATGGTGTGGACACTTTCTTAAGAGTTCTTTAAATCATTCTCATGCTTCATAAATAGATTCCTAGTATGGTGTGGACACTTTCTTAAGAGTTCTTTAAATCTTTCTCATGCTTCATAAATAGATTCCCTTATGTAAAATCATTTCTAAGCTTCTCAGTTTTTTATGGTGAAAAATATTTTGCAAGAAATTTTTGTGCTAAATGACCCCAAGTTCCGAAAGATTCAGGTGCTAACGAATTCAACCACACCTTAGTTTTATCCCTCAGTGAGAAAGAAAATAATCTAAGTCTTATGGCATCATCTGATACACCATCATATGTAAATGTAGAGCACAATTCTAAAAAATTGGCAAGATGTAAATTTGGATCTTCAGTTGGTGATTCCCCAAATTGATTATTTAATATCATTTGGATAATAGCAGGTTTAAGCTCAAATGAATTAGCTACTTCAATATGTTTTTGAATACTACAATGAAGTTCATCTACTATACGGTTGGCATAATCTCGTAAAGGTCTAAACTCTTGATGAATTTCAATATTTTGATTGTCCTGGTTTGTCATTTATGTAATTTTTTTAGATTTTTCAAGATTTTTTATTTTTTTTTATTTTTCTGAGTTTTTTAACAGTTCTCTCTAATTCAGAATCATATGACACTAGTCCTTTAGAACCTGAACTACGCATACACTAACCTAAAAATAAAATAAAACACACAAAAAAAATACAATAATTGTCAAAGTTTAAATAAGACTTTCTAAAAATAGAAATTTTCTTTTAAATCAATTAATTTCTCATCGACAACGGTGCCAAAAACTTGATCCTCGATAACTAATTATATGCAACAGTATAACAATGTCTCTAATTATATTGTCACTTATATTTTCTTACTTTACAACAGAGTCAAAACTTCATCATGAAGAAAATAAGAATTTAACTCTTTAATTTATATATTTGGATACTACGGAAGTATATGTATCGTTATCAAGTAATATATGATTTTTTGATTAAGACCTGAATATCGAACCCAGAAGGAAATTATGCAATATGCTCTATTGAGCATAAAACTTTCTATTTTAGAAAAGATAATTACTTAAACTAGAGATGTACTCGCAATAATTAAAATTCAATTTTTTTTGGTATTTTTGATATTTTAACAAAACAATAACAATTTGAAAAGATAACTTGAGTTTATGTAAAGAAAAACACTTGAAATGAAAATACATTTCTCCTTGTCATGAATTAGTAATGAGCATAAGAATTTTGTTGTGGTAGTATGCAAATTATGTTGTGCCAAATATGAGCAATTATAATCTTTACCCTTACTAGAGATGCTATAAAGAACATTGACTAATTTAAAGTTTGAATAGTTCTGAAGATCGGCTAGGCAGAGAAGATACGAGTTGTCACTCTAGAGTTCCCTTAATTCCCTCCACCTGGGGGCTAACATCTCGAGCCTA
This sequence comes from Phalaenopsis hybrid cultivar, assembly GCA_002079205.1. Classification (NCBI taxonomy): domain Eukaryota; kingdom Viridiplantae; phylum Streptophyta; class Magnoliopsida; order Asparagales; family Orchidaceae; genus Phalaenopsis; species Phalaenopsis hybrid cultivar. The sequence goes on from JXCR01146638.1 coordinate 348,052, forward strand.
GGCAGGGAAGATACCAGCTCTCACTCTAGAGTTCCCTCGATTCCCTCCACCCGGGGGCTAGCATCGCTAGGCAGGGAAGATACTAGCTCTCACTCTAGAGTTCCCTCGATTCTCTCCACCTCAAGGCTAATAGGTAGGGAAGATACCATCTCTCACTCTAGAGTTCCATTAATTCCCTCCACCTGGGGGCTAACATCTCGTATCATAACCTATTTACCCTTACTAGAGATGCTATAAAGAATATTGGCTAATTTAAAGTTTGAATAGTTCTGAAGACCGGCTAGGCAAGAAAGAAACCAGCTCTCACTCTAGAGTTCCCTCGATTCCCTCCACTTGGGGGGCTAACATTTTATATCATAACATAAAACAATAAACCAAGTTGGGGCCTTTAACCTGTCACTTTAAAGTCCTCTAACTCTACACCCTTTAATGATAATTTTCCTATTTATTTGCACTAAATCATATGAATTACATTCTCATTCATACAACCTCATGTGATTCTTTCCAATTATTGACTGAGACAATTCCAGCCCGATTCTTATATATTCTCACAACAAATTTTAACATCTGGATAGGCCAAATCAAGAAGTAAATGAAGTTCATGGATTAAAAATCATCACAACTTCTTCCAACATTAAAGATCAATACTCTCCATAACTTCCAACCAACACTTTAATTACTTATCATTTTAAGGAGAAAGATAAAGAATACTACTCAGAATCCATGGAGAAAACAAAACCACACTTTAATTTAAAAGTAGAAATCATTGTCAAACAAATAAGAAGTCTAGATTAAAACCAAAAGTAGTTCAAAGCAAAAGATAAAAACTTATCTCAAATCCTCCACCAAACTCTTGAAGTTCCTTTGAATCTCTTCAAAGATAAAAACTTATCTCAAATCCTCCACCAAACTCTTGAAGTTCCTTTGAATCTCTCTTGTAGTTAAAAAAAAAGATAAAAACTTATCTCAAATCCTCCACTAAACTCTTGAAGTTCCTTTGAATCTCTTCTCCTGTATATCACTTTAAACTCTCAAAATAAAACTAAAAACAAAAAGGAAAAAAAGTAAATTTTGTGGTGCCTGAATCTCAAAATAAACTCAAAACAAAAAGATAAAGTAAATTTGTGGTGCCTGAAAATCTCTCCAGAACCCTCTCAAAAACTCCATTTTTCCAACACTTTTCAAAACTTTTAAGCACACTTTAAAAAGTCTCAACGTCCTTCTTTTATAAATCTCCAAGAGGTGTCTTGATAACTCTTCAAATCATGTCCCAATTCGATGTATCCTCTAAAGAATGCCTCCTTTCGCAAGTCTTTTAATAATATTTTCATTTCTAGTGGTCATAACCACCCTCTTTAGCCAATAGGTGCCTCAAATACCTCTTCAAATTTTGGTTAAATGAAGAAAACCGCCAAATAATTGCATCTAGCGCTTAGGTGCGGCCTTCTTTGTTTACCCGGTGCTTAAGCGTCGGATCTTGTGCTTAGGCGCCAAAACACTTTAGCACAATTTTCATCTCTTTGCTTCAAATTTGATCATTTTTCACTTCGTTCAGCATTTTTTAACTTTTTACTTGTACTTGAAAGAAAAACACACAAATAACTTTCATTAATGTGCAATATCTCAAAAATAAATATAAAAATACGTCTAAAAACACTATATATTTTAGGTGCATCATATATTTCATGCACTTTGCAGTTTTCCTTTCTATTTATTGCATACATCTATATTTTTAGCTTTATTAGTTTGTAGATTGTACTTTATTGTTTTGATTTTTGTTTACTTGCATTAATTAATTTTTTTTCCTTCTTGCAGATGACTTATGGAGGGAGGAGCGGTCTCCCTTCTATCGGGAGATGTGGTGCCCTAGAATGCTATAGGAAGTAGAAGTTTGCCAGCCAATAAGACCATGGACATGGCACTAAAGATGCGAGCACTGCCATCACACCACCATCACCAACACTTTGAGCACAAACCCTAGTCGATATTCCTACTGCCACCACACTAGCACCTCTCTCAGTTGCGTCTATAATTCCAGCACCGCTACTAGTTGCGATAACCATAAAAACACTGCCACTGGCCGTGACTACCACACCAACACCACCACCAGCTGCTACTGATGCACCTTCTAGTTTGAGCACCACATGACAACAGTTTTCAGCTCCGATCCGTGGAGGAATACTTATGTTTTTTTATATACTAACATTAGTGCTTTATTTTTAAAATTTAATAGATAATTAAGAAATATTGGTTCTAATTTTTCTCCTACCACCCCCCCTCACAGGTCGTCTATTGTATTCGAGACATTATTCGGAACAAGTTTCACTATCCATATTTATCATGGAAGAAGGTCCCGATCCCAGTTCGGGATATGTGGTTTCAGGAGTTCAAGGTATATATTAAACACATTTTTCTTCAGTTATATATTTATTCTTATCAATTTAACATTTTCTATTTCTTTTGCATAAACAATGGTTCTACCCACCTGAGGAAGAGGCCCACATTCGAAGAAACTTCAAGCAAAAGGGGAGTTTGCATACATATGAAAGACGCGTCAANGCAATGGGAGTTTGCCTACATATGAAAGACGCGTCAGCACTCCTTCTGGCTCAACAGGGATGTGTTTGCTTCACTACTTAGGTTATATAATTATCCCAAATACCAGAAGAAGAGAGTGTGGANGTTGTCAATGATCCTTTTTTAGGGGAGATGGGCTCAGCTTAAAATGAGTTAAAAAAAATTTTGCTTTAAAATTTTGGCTGGTAGCACGGCTTATTTATTTCAATATAATCTCAATTCAAGTTAAAATTCAAAATAATTATTGTAATGATCTTTAAGCTAAATTCGGTAAATTCACAATCATAACATCGGTAGAGCTGTTAATAATCCGATTCTGTCGGCTCTAAATTGGCTAAAAAAAATTTAGTCTGAAATTTTGGCTCGCAGCTGGACTCATTTATTTCGATTGGAGCCAAAATTTGAATCAATTTTCAAGAGATTAACAATCTTGGTACTAAATTCACAGCCTAGTCCTAATGATAAAGAAGTTTATGTTAAAATTGTTTTTATAACCAAGCTTAAATTAATCCATTAATCACTTGATTACTCATCATAAAAATAATAATAATTTTTTAGTTAAGATACTTAATTATGGGATGATTATGAAATTAATGCAACCTAATTGTTGAAACAGAAAATTATTTTTTTGTGATCATAAATTTAATCTCATGTTGAAACAGTATTAGTATCTCTATTTTTTTAAAATGCCAATTATTTAGAAAAGAAAAATAAAATATCAAATAAAAGCAATAATTTAACTTTGATTGGTAAGATTTTAATAATATTTAGGCCTTTTATAAATTATGTCAAACAAATGAGCTCTTACAATCAACAACCTACTCGGTTTGTCTTGATTGACAGCGGCTAATCCTTTTTGTCCGCCAAATGTCTTCATGTTGCTTCAAGACGGCTTAATTTAACTCGACCTTCGACCAAATATGCCTTTGAAGAATGTCGAAAGCTTCTATTTTTTTATTATTAATAATTTTTTTACAGTATTAATATATATATTATATAAAAGAGGCTTCGCCGTAATATATGCAATTAGATAAATGTACTTCTGTATGTATTTATGCAATTAATTTTTGGCGAGACTTGAGCATGCATTGCATGATTCTGACTCATAAAGTTAGATGTTGAATCCAAATTTGTCATATGTGGCATGCCTAAGTTTCAGAGATGTAGTAATCTAGAATGAGAAGTGGAGATGAAAAGCGGTAGAAAAAAAAAGAGAATATAGACTTGCTCAGGAGGGGCAAGCTGAGAGTATTCTCGGCTCTGTAAACCATTTTCTGTATTGTAATTGAAAGGTTACAAGAAAAAAGAGGAGAGATTTTCTTATATAGTATGGGTCTAAATAGAAGAGTCAAAAGCCATTTTTACATGCATTAAACCTCTATTTATAGAAGAGAGGGGGTCATAAAGTGAAAAATAACGTATCTGCCCCAGCTTTAATAAAGAAGTTACATGACATTATTGTCTTTTGCTGTGTCTTTTCGTATATATAACTAATTTTGGCATCATTTAATATACCTAGACTTCTGGCCGGCAGGCGGTTTGTGGTTCTTCGGTCGATTGGTTATATGAGTACTTAGCTTTTAATTAGAGGAATATTGCTTTTGATCTAAACCGTTAGATATTCCTAAGATTCGTGTAAGTCATTTTTGGGTTCACATATTAATTTCTCCAATTTTCTTGTTCCTTAATAGCCACAACTATCATAAGAATAAGAAAATTTTGAAATGAAATAAATCATATCTTAAAGTCATAATTTAATACAATAAATAAACTTCATGGATTTTCATGACCGTGACCCTTATATGTAAGGCAAAGTGTCGCACCCAACAACTAATACAATAATTCAATTCCCTGTCATAGGCATTCGAAAAGCTTGATTCTTCCAAAGTTACCTGCTCAGATGCTCAAATTTAGATTTTCCTAAGTACGGGGATGCTAACGCAAGTGCACGTATCGCTTTTGCAATACATGATTCTAATGAGTCCGGAATATCGATCCCAAAGAGAAGCAAGGTAAGAAATTTCTTAGGCTAAGTTTAATCTTCCACATTTAGGCCTTAGTTTGGAATGCCTGTTAAGTTGGTTTATCTAACTACTTCTAAATACAATCCTAAGTCTAATGTTAACCCTAACTAAATCAATTGGTTTGGGAAATTTCAAGAGGTATAAACTACCTTTCTTTTGTGATTGCATAAATGGATTGTAGGATAGAATACTATGAATTGTTGATGTGGCTAGTGACAAATAGGAGCATACCTCTTCTTTACCCTCTTCCGAGTGCATAAAGAAGTTTGGCTAACCTAGTGTTAATTCTTAAGCTTTACAATAAATTGGTTATATTTCTAGCCTTCACCCTAGAGTTCCTAATCTAAGTATTAATTTATTAAAACCAAGATCAAATTGGAAGATTCTAGCATGTCATCATAGAGTTCCAAGTTTCACCCATTAATGCATGTTTCTCTATATATTTGTATTACCTATAAACTACTTTAATTATAGTCTACAAAACAATGTGAATACTCTAGTTTTTCTTCCACCGCTCTTTCGAGACTGTCGGCATTATTTTTGGGTTGGGGAGTTGCCCGTTAGAAGCTCTCGGTCGCCGAAATTGAAATCTCGTCGCCCGCTTCGGAAGAATATTTTAATTTACATATGTGTGTGTGTGTGTGTGTGTGTGTGTGTGTGTGTGTCTATATATATATATATATATNTACTTTAGTTGTTCTTCCATCGCTCTTCTCAGTCCTAATGGATCACAACACTTTTTAACAATTCATATGGCTAGTACGAAAAGTAAATAAAGTATCGAAGAATACTCACCACATTTTAGATTAAAAACCAATTCTAAAAAGTATCATACACATCCTATAAATCCTACTTACTTAATCACAAGAGAAGAGTAAAGGAAATCTACTCACTAGGCATGAAGAACACCACAGGAAACATCTTCTTAACACAAACAAATCCACTAAATATGTGTTTACAACAAGTATAAGATAATAAGTAACAGATACTTAGCTTTTCTCCTCGAACAAGAGATGAAAAGTTCCTCCAACAATGTCTTCAAGTGCTTCCAACAATGCTGCAATGATCCCCTTACAAATTTCTCTCAAAACCCCTCACCAATCTCTATAGATATGTAGAAATCTAAAAAAACCCAAATCCTGCATATGACTACTTGGCTTTCTTGGGGTTTCCCCAAAGTCTTCTTATGTTCCTAAGTGCTTCAAGAGTCGTCAAGAGTCTCCTCATCTTTCTTGGGGTAAACCCAAATAACTGTCTCTGGCGCTTAAGCGTGGGGCCTCTGGTGCTTAAGTGTGGTCTTCTCTGTTTACCCGACGCTTAAGCGCTGGATCTGGCACTTAAGCGCTAGAACACTTTAGCATAATTTTCACCTCTTTACTCAAAATTTGATCATTTTTCACTCCTTTCAACATTTTTCAACTTTTTTACTCGTACCTGAAAATAACACACAAATACCTTCCATTAAAGCTCAATATCTCAAAAATAGGTATAAAAATACATCTAAAAATATTATATACATCCAATAAATGTCCAAATTCTCATTCTAACATGTCTAAGTTACAAAATAAAGTCTTAAAATCAATACTAACACATTTGAGCCTAAAAAATACTACCCTAATTTTCTTAATCACACACAAATAATATTCAAAGCAAAACACACTGATAATTATGGGTTGCCTCCCACAAAGTGTTTGGTTTAACATTGTCAGCCCAACATAACCAACGTTTATTATGGTTGACCCAACATCATTCCTTCATTAAATTTATGCTGACCCCCTACAAAGCAAGGTTTCTGTCTACGACCATTCACTTTAAACACTTTATCAATCTTAGGTTCTTTAATATCCACAGTTCCATAAGGATAAACTTTTATCACAACAAATGGGTCAATCCACCTGGACTTAAGTTTGCCTGAAAATAATCTTAATCTTGCATTATATAGCAAAACTTGTTGCTCTGGCTGAAAATTTTTAGAAGAATCCTTTGATCATGCCACTTCTTCATCTTCTCTTTGTAAATTTTAGGACTTTCATATGATTCATTCATTATCTCTTCAAGCTCATTTAATGCAATAATATTTTTACACTAGCATCTTTCAAATTATAATTGAAATCTTTAATCACCCAATATGCTTTAAGCTCAAGTTCAACTGGTAAGTGACAAGTTTTCCCAAATATTAGCCTGCATGGGGACATTCCTATAGGAGTTCTATATGCAGTCCTATAAGCCCACAAAACATAGTTAAGTTTGACTGGCCAATCCATTTTTGTTGGATTTATAAATTTTTCAATAATTCTTTTAATTTCCTAATTGGATATTTTAGCCAAACCACTTGTCTTAGGATGATAAGCAATAGCAATTCTATGATTTATATGATATTTCTTTAATAACTTCTTCATTATGGCATTTCTAAAATGACTTCCCACATCAGTTATGTAACTCCCAACATTCCAAATCTACAAAATCTGTTCATTTTCAAAAACTTTGTAACACTTTGAGCATCATATTGAGGTAAAACAACAGCTTCTATTCATTTGGTTGCATAGTCCACTACTAACAATATATATAAATTCCCGAAATATGGTACAAATGGTCTCATGAAATCTAACCCCCAAACATCAAATATTTCAACTTCTAGCATATAATTTAGGGGCATCTCATTTCTTCTAGAGAAATATTATCTACTCATTGACATTTATCACAAGTTTTAATATATGCATTAATATCTATAAAGATAATAGGCAATTAAAATCTAGATTGTAAAATTTTGTTTCTTGTTTTATCAACAACAAAATGTCCCCCAAAATTAGATTTATGACATTTTTGAATAATTTCATAAGTTTATTCTAATGATACACATCTTCGAATAATCAGATCTTTTCCTTATTTATATAAAAATGGGTCATCCCAAAAAAAGTCTTAGCTTCAGAAATAAATTTCCTCTTCTATTAGTATGTCATTCCATAGAGTATAATATCACTAACAAGAAAGTTTACAATGTCAGCATACCACGGAACATGTCACTCATTAATATTGAACAATTTTTCATCTGAAAAATGTTCATTAATTTCTTTTTCAAAACAGAGTAGTTTTTCTAATTTAAGCCTCGACAAATGATCAGTAATTTGATTTTCAATCCCCTTTCAATATACTATTTCAAAATCAAATTCTTGTAAAAGAATAATCCATCTTATAAGTCTAGGTTTGGCATCCTTCTTTTTCATTAAGTACTTAATAACATAAAGATTTGTATGCACTACACAATGAGTTCTAATTAAATATGATCGAAATTTATCAAAGGCATATACTCTTGCCAATAAATCTTTTTAAGTTGTTGTATAATTAATTTGAGTTTCATTCAGAGTTTTATTAGCATAGTAAATTACTTTGAAAATTTTATCATATCTTTGTCCTAAAACAGTTTCAATAGCATAATCACTAGCATCATACATCAATTCAAAAGGTTTTCCCCAATCTGGTGAAATTATAATTAGTGCGGTGATTAATTTTTCTTTTAATAGCTCAAAAGCTTTTAGGCATTCCTCATCAAAATTGAAAATTGCATATTTCTCTAGTAAATGGCATAAAGGCTTAGCAATTTTTTAAAAGTCTTTAATATATCGTCTATAGAATCTAGCATGTCCTAAAAAACTCCTAATTTCCCTTACATTCGTTGGATAGTGTAAATTAGAGATCACTTGAATTTTAGCAGGATATACTTCCATATCATTTTCTGATATTTTATTTCCTAATACAATTCTTCATACTACCATAAATTGATAGTTTTCCCAATTAAGAACTAAATTTGTTTCTTCACAGTGCTTAAGAACTTTTGATAAATGTTCTAAACATGAGTCAAATGAAGTTCCAAACACTGAAAAATCATCCATAAATACTTCAATCCATTTTTCAATTAAATTACAAAAAAAATTATCATCATACATCTTTGAAATATAGCAGGGGTATTACATAAACCAAATGACATTCTTCTAAAAGCAAAAGTACCATAAGGACTGGTAAAAGTTGTTTTATTTTAATCCTCAGGAGTTAATTGTATTTGGTGATAACCAGTATATTTATCCAGAAAATAAAAGTATTTATGCCCAGCTAGTCTATCCAACATTTGATCTAGAAAGGGTAGTGGCGGTGTCAAGATTTAATTTTTTATAATCAATGCATATTCACTACCCTGCAACTTGTCTAGTATGTATTAATTCATTATGTTCATTCATAGTCACAGTTACTCATCCTTTCTTAGGAACACAATGAATTGGACTAACTCATGCACTATCTGAAATAGGGTAGATAATTCTAGCATTTAACCACTTTAAGATTTATTTCCTAACAACTTCTTTCATAATAGGGTTCAATTTCTTTTGAAGGTTAGCCCTGGGTTTGTAGTTCTCTTCCATATGAATTCTATGCATACAAAGTGAAGGACTGATTCCTTTAATATCAGCTATTATCCATCCAAAGGCTTTCTTAAATTTTTTTAGAATTTTCATCAATATTTCTTCTTCTTTCATCGTTAAATTCAAGGAAATTATAACTGGTAAAGTAGAGAAATCTCCTAAAAAGACATATTTTAAATGATTAGGAAGTAACTTCAACTCAATTTCTGGAGTTTTTCTATTGATGGACAAAATGATTTATCTTTGTCTATCGTGTCCAAAATTTCAAAACTTCCTTGAACATAGTTTGAATCTTCCTTAAAAAGATCTTCACATTGATCTAATTCATCTTCTTGCTCGTGTTCCAAATCTTTTACTTCAGATTTTTCTTCATAATTAGTTTTGAAATGACATTCACTCAGATATCTTATAACATCCATTCTATAACATTCATCATCTTTACTTTTTTGCAGGATACTTCATTGATCTTGAAATGTTAGAAGTAACAGTTTAATCATTAATGTGCATTGTTAATTCCCCTTTCAGCACATCTATCATTGGTCTTCCTGTGGCTAGGAAAGGTCTCCCCAAAATGATAGGCATTTCTTTATATTCCTCAAGATCTAGCATAATGAAATTAACAGGAAAGATAAATTGATCCACTTTCACTAGGACGTCTTCTATAACTCCTTTAGGGTACGTTATTGAACGATCTGCTAACTACAGAGTTACAGTAGTAGGGTTTATTTCTTCTAATCCCAATCTTTTAAATATTGACAATGACATAAAGTTAATGCTTGCACCTAAATCACATAAAGCTTTCTCATAAAATATGTCTCTTATTGAACATGGAATTGTAAAGGTACCATGATCTTTAAGCTTTTCAGGAAGCTTCTTCTAAATTACATCACTGTACTCCTCACTAAGTGCAATGTTTCATTATCTTCAAACTTATTTTTTCTGTTGAGAATGTCCTTCATAAACTTTACATAGCTTGACATTTGTTCTAAGGCTTCAACAAATGGAATATTAAGTGTAAGCTTCTTAAAAATCTCCATAAATTTTGAAAATTACTTATCTAAATTCTGTTGATGAAGTCACTGAAGAAATGGAGGTGGTGGTTTTCCTGAGTTAACTTTAAATGAAGAAATAGGCCTTTCAAAATCTTTTAGAGCGTCCTCTTTTGATTCTTCAATTTCTTCTCTCTCTACTTTAGTTTTTTTTTAATCCCACCTCCCAACTCTCTTCTGTTTCTAAGTTGAACGGCTTTTACTTGCACTTTATTCTGATCTTTCAGATTTATTTCAGTATTACTAGGAAGTGTTCCTTGGGATCTATTGCTTAATGTATTTGTGATTTGTCCAAGTGGATTCTCAATATTTCTAACTGTAGCTCCTTGACTTTGTAACTGATTTTCCATTTGTAACACCACTTCTTCCATAGATAACTTCTTCTCCATAAATTGTCTATTACTATTGAAACCTGAAGGGTAAGTAGATTTATAATTATTATTCCCTTGGTTGTTCTTGTTTCCCAATGGGTTTCCTTGATTGTTCCTTCATTACTGATTTTTACCACCCGTAGTATTATTCTAGTTAAATTTGAGATGGTTCTTCCAACCTGGGTTATAATAATTTGAATATGTGTTATTCTACTTTTTATTTATGGCATTCAAAGTCTTTAAAGATGTTTGAGAATCTACCATTTAGCGTAATGAATTCTCTTTAATCATAGAAATTAGTTCAGAAAAATTCAATCCAAATTGGTCTAACTTCCTTGAAATTGTAGCAACTTAATTTGCTAACATAGTAAATGCATCAGATTCATGAATATTGGCTACTTTCTTTGGATTCACCCACTCAGAAGTCCATTAAAAATTATTGGTAGTCATTTCCTCAATTAAAGCATAAGCGTCATGAAATGATTTTGACATCAATGAACCACCACCAGCGGCATCGATAATAGATCTACGAGATCCAACTAATCCATTATAAAAAGTTTGAATTATTAACCAATTTGGTATAACATGGTGTAGATACTTTCTTAAGAGTTTTTTAAATCTTTCCCATGCTTCATAAATAGATTCCCTTTTAAACTAATTTCTTAAGAGTTCTTTAAATCATTCACATGCTTCATAAATAGATTCCTAGTATGGTGTGGACACTTTCTTAAGAGTTCTTTAAATCTTTCTCATGCTTCATAAATAGATTCCCTTGATTAAAATATGTAAAATCATTTCTAAGCTTCTCAGTTTTTTATGGTGAAAAATATTTAGCAAGAAATTTTTGTGCTAAATGACCCCAAGTTCTGATAGATTCAAGTGCTAACGAATTCAACCACATCTTAGTTTTATCCCTTAGTGAGAAACAAAATAATCTAAGTCTTATGGCATCATCTGATACATCATCATATGTAAATGTAGCGCACAATTCTAAAAAATTGGCAAGATGTAAATTTGGATCTTCAGTTGGTGATTCCCCAAACTGATTATTTGATATCATTTGGATAATAACAGGTTTAAGCTCAAATGAATTAACTACTACAGTATGTTTTTGAATACTAAAATGAAGTTCATCTACCGTACAGTTGGCATAATCTCGTAAAGGTCTAAACTCTTGATGAATTTCAGTATTTTGATTGTCCTGGTTTGTCATTTCTGTAATTTTTTTAGATTTTTCAAGATTTTTGATTTTTTTATTTTTCTGAGTTTTTTAATAGTTCTCTCTAATTCAGAATCGTATGGCACTAGTCCTTCAGAACCTGAACTACGCATACACTAACCTAAAAATAAAATAAAACACACAAAACAAAATACAATAATTGTCAAAGTTTAAATAAGACTTTCTAAAAATAGAAATTTTCTTTTAAATCAATTAATTTCTCCTCGACAACGACACCAAAAACTTGATCATCGATAACTAATTATATGCAACAGTATAGCAATGTCTCTAATTATATTTTCACTTATATTTCCTTACTTTGCAACAGAGTCAAAACTTAATCATGAAGAAAATAAGAATTTAACTCTTTAATTTATATATTGGGATACTACGGAAGTATATGTATCGTTATCAAGTAATATATGATTTTTTGATTAAGACCTGAATATCGAACTCACAAGGAAATTATGCAATATGCTCTATTGAACATAAAACTTTCTATTTTAGAAAAGATAATTACTTAAACTAGAGATGTATTCGCAATAATTAAAATTCAAAATTTTTTGGTATTTTTGATATTTTGACAAAACAATAATAATTTGAAAAGATAACTTGAGTTTATGCAAAGAAAAACACTTGATATGAAAATACATTTCTCCTTGTCATGAATCAGTAATAAGCATAAGAATTTTGTTGTGGTAGTATGCAAATTGTGTTGTGCCAAATAAGAGTAATTATATTTTTTACCCTTACTAGAGATGTTATAAAGAACATTGGCTAATTTAAATTTTGAATAGTTCTGAAGACAGGCTAGGCAAAAAAGATATCAGATCTCACTCTAGAGTTCTCTCGATTCCCTCCACTTGGGGAGCTAACATTTTGTATCAGAACATAAAACAATAAACCAAGTTGAGGGCTTTAACCTGTCACTTTAAAGTCCTCTAACTCTACNGTCTGAATATCAAACCCACAGGGAAGATATGCAATATGCACATTTTGGAAAACTTTCTATTTTAAAAAAGATAATTATTTAAATTAAAGACTTTTTCACATAAAGAAAGTATAAATATTTTTGGTAATTTTAATACTTTGACAAAAACAATACAAGCTTTAAAAGTTGAGTTTTTGTAGAAGAAAAACACTAAATATGAAAAATATCTTTCTCCTTATCACGAATCAGTAATAAGTATAGGAATTCTGTTGTGGATGTATGCATATTGTGTTGTGCCAAATAGAATCAATAATAGTTTTACCATTACTAGAGATGCTATAAAGGACATCGGCTAATTTAAAGTTTGAATAGTTTTGAAGAGCGGCTAGGCAAGAAAGATACTAGCTCTCACTCTAGAGTTCCCTCGATTCCCTCTACTTGGGGGCTAACATCTTGTATCAGAACCTAAAACAATAAACCAAGTTGGGGGCTTTAACCTGTCACTTTAAAGTCCACTACTTTACACCCTTCAATGAATATTTTCCTATTTATTTGCACTCAATCATATGAACTACATTCTCATTCATCCAACTCATTCGATTCTTTCTAATTGTTGACTGAGACAATACCAGTCCGGTTCTTACATGTTCTCACAATAAATTTTAACCAATTGTTGACTTAGACAATACCAGCCCGGTTCTTACATGTTCTCACAACAAATTTTAACATTATTTCCAAATTTATTTGCACTAAATCATATGAATTACATTCTCATTCATACAACCTCATGTGATTCTTTCTACCTATTTGCACTCAATCATATGAACTACATTCTCATTCATACAACCTCATGTGATTCTTTCCAAATGCACTCAATCATATGAACTACATTCTTATTCATACAACCTCATGTGATTCTTTCCAATTGCTGACTGAGACAATACTATCCCGATTCTTTCATGTTCTCATGATAAATTTTAACATATGGATTGGCCAAATCAAGAAGTAAATGAAGTACATGGATTTAAATCATCAGAACTTCTTCCAACATTAAAGATCAATACTCTCCACAACTTCCATCCAACACTTAATTACTTATCAATTTCAAGAAGAAAGATAAAGAAAACTACTCAGAATCCATGGAGAAAAAAAAAACACACTTTAGTTTAAAAGTAGAAAAATAAAGAAAACTACTCAGAATACATTGAGAAAATAAAACCACACTTTAGTTTAAAAGTAGAAATCATTGCCAAACCACTAAGAAGTCTCTTTAAAGATCAATACTCTCCACAACTTCCATCCAACACTTAATTACTTATCATTTTAAGAAGAAAAAAATACTCAGTACTTCCATCCAAAACTTAATTACTTATCATTTTAAGAAGAAAGATAAAGAAAACTACTCATATCTATGGAGAAAATAAAATCACACTTTAGTTTAAAAGAAGAAATTATTGTCAAACCAACAACAAGTCTTGATTAAAGTCTCATCCAAAACTTAATTACTTATCATTTTAAGAAGAAAGATAAAGAAAACTACTCAAAATCTATAAAACCACACTTTAGTTTAAAAGTAGAAATCATTGTCAATCCAACAAGTAGTCTAAACTTAATTACTTATCATTTTAAGAAGAAAGATAAAGAAAACTACTCAAAATCCATGCCATCCATCACTTTAATTACTTATCATTTTAAGGAGAAAGATAAAGAAAACTACTCAGAATCCATGGAGAAACTTAATTACCTATCATTTTAAGAAGAAAGATAAAGAAAACTACTCAGAATCCATGGAGAACAAAACCACACTTTAGTTTAAAAGTAGAAATCATTGTCAATCAACAATAAGTCTCAATTAAAACCAAAAGTAGTCTAAAATAAAAGATAAAACTTATCTCAAATAACAAGTTTTAAAACCAAAAGTAGTCTAAAACAAAAGATAAAAACTTATCTCAAGTCTCCACCAAACTCTTGAAGTTCCTTTAAATCTCTTCTCTTTTACAACACTCTCAATATAAAACTTAAAAAAAGGATAAATATGTGGTGCCTGAAAATCTCTCCAACTAACTCCCCAATTTTTGAAATTTTAAAACTTTTCCAGTACTTTCAGGACCTCTTTCAAAGTCCCAATCTTATTTCTTTTATAATTCTCCGAAAGGTGCCTTGGTATCTCTTCAAAATGTGTTTTGATTCGATGTATTTCCCCAAGAGAAGCATCCTTTCACAATAATTTTTGTCCACGGTGGTTGTAACCACCTATTAAGCTAATAGGTGCCTCAAAAATCTCTTCAAAATTCACAAAAACCAAATTTACTCCAATAACTACCACTGACGCTTAAGCGCGGGTCCTCTGGCGCTTAGGTGCGGCCTTTTCTGTTTACCCGACACTTAAGCGCCGGATCTAGCACTTAGGCGCCAAAACACTTTTGCACATTTTTAACCTATTTGCTCTAAATTTGATCATTTTTCACTCCTTTAAGTATTTTTCACCTTTTTACTTGTACTTGAAAGAAAAAAAAATACCTTCCATTAAAGCGCAATATCTCAAAAATAGGTATAAAAATATGTCTAAAAACACTATATATGTTTTAGGAGTATCAAAATCCCCCAAACTTAAAATGTTACTTGTCTTCAAGTGACACTTCAATCTTTAAAAACTAACTCAAGTGACACTAATCTTTAAAAACCACAAATAAGTAATCTCCCAAACTTAAAATGTTACTTGTCCTTAAGTGACACTTCAATCTTTAAAAACCAAATACTCCAAACTTAAAATGATACTTGTCCTCAAGTGACACTTCAATATTTAAAAACTAAATATGTATGATATGTATATGAGTGCTAAAATTTAGATTTAGAAATATAGTAGTCCAATTTAGAAGAAATAATTAGTAAATGAGACCAACTTATAAAAATTTCGATTTAGAAATGTAGTAGTCCAATTTAGAATAAATATTCTGTAAATGAGATCAACTTAAAATTTAGAAATTCTTAATGTTAAGAAAGATGAAAATATAAGTTCCTATCTAATTCAAAAATATTACAAGTCTTCCAAATTTAGAATTTAGTTCTTTTATATCTCCACTTACAAATTTTTATTAAGAATTATTTTACTTACTATATTATATCTACAAGATTAAGATTTTCTCAAGTCTTATACTTTAAAAAGATCAAATGTAGAACCAATTTTTCATTAGACACTAATCCTCAAGCTTCTCCTCCCTTATATTTTTTTCTTTTTCTTTTTTTTCTCTTCTTTTTTTTCTTTTTCTCTTCTTTTTTTTCTCTTTTTTTGTTCTTTTTAGGTAAGGACTACTATATCTGGATAGACCTTTAATAATTTTGAATTCTACTTTTCCTTTCCTAAAGCAAAGTCTTGATACAANCTAAAAAATATACGACATACGTTTGGTCTGCAAAAATCATTTTATCTGCCAACAAGTTTCTCTATTTAATACGAAGAATTAAATAGGGTTTATATTAAGTTAGGTTCGGAAAAGCTTCCTATAAGGGCAAACCCTTATAGTTAATTACATCTTAAATAACCGAGGTAACCTAAGAAAACTCTCGATAAAAATCAGGGAATATTATCTTCAAAGAGGTTAAAGGATAAGACTTTTCAACGAGATCGAACGAAGGGGTGTGAAATGGGAATGACTCAAATTTGGAACATTTATTGGAATCCAAAAGAAGAGAGAGAGACTAGAGGATGTCATGGATCCAAAGGAGAACCTCGGTGACTTCCCAGTATATCCTATTATTTGTCTTTGATTTTGAGGAAAATTGTTTAAATGTTTCATCCTACCAATTTTATTAATTTAGAATTTACATTTGTGTGAAACGATTACACAAATAGCTTGGAAGATGTGAGGGTTTAGGTCGTGACAAACGACAACCTCGGAATCCTAAGATGAGTTCGGGCTTATATTGTACAGCAGAGCTATACAAAGGTCTAAAGATGAGGTGAGGGTTTATGTCGCACTAGGCAGACAACGTCAAAATTCTATGGCTTGTTAGTTAATTTTAAGGAAATATAAGTTATTGTGGATCCTCTTGCTGGTGAAGATGGTCATGTTGCCCACAATGCTAGCTCCAAACTCCTCGTTGTGATAAATTTAAATTTTCTAATGTGTAAGGTTATAATGTCAAATTAGGTGTCCCTATGGTTATGGTCATTTAAATATTATGGAGCATATTAAAGTTGATTAGAGCGACACCAGTTAGGGTCCTGTGGTTCCCTTGTTCCACCACCGCTATTTTCTATCATATTCACTTAGTCCAAATGAATTTATTAAACTCAATTCAAGGAGTTTCATACTTTCATTTAGATCGTGGGAAATCTTGTTAGCAATCGTGGGTTTCCTCCTCGAGTGATTCCCGATTATCTGATAGAGATATTTTGATTTAGTTGCAATTATTATTTTGTGATGTTTGTGATTAAATTTTGAATTGTCTTATATTTTGAATGTTGTGGCGGTGAATTTTATCTTGATTGATTTTAGTTTTGGTTTTGGTTTTAGTAGTTATCCTAACAGTTTTTGGTTTTCATGCAAAGTGACATCGTTGTTTAACATGCAAGTTTTATAAGCATAAAAATGTAGTGTGGAAAGTATAAGAAAAGTTGTTACTGTAAACTGTAAAAGCATACCTGACGAGTCTTCTCATTTCATCATCTGAAAGGTCAGTACTTGCAAGGCATGTATAAAATATTGCAAGGAATTTAAATTGCATGAGTAGATTAAGGTTTAGCTATCAAACCCCAAGCTATGATTTTGTTGAATCTCAGAAGATCTTAGTGGCTGATTTTGGAACAAAATACATATAGTTCAATTTATCCTTTAGAATGTTCAATAGATTTGAAAATGCGCGGGGCATGGCCCCATATCATTTTAAAGATCCCTTGAAATATTCCGAGTTCATTTTGGACTTATCATACAGTTCCATTAATCATCTGAGGTTAAAGTGTGACTACCTCGTTGCTCGGTGAAACTTGACAGTTTAATTATCCCAAGGATAGGATACTCAATTAGTCAATTAATATTTCATTTATAAGTTATGTGAGTGGGTGCCCCAAAAGCAGGTCTAAGTTATTTAAGATTCTGGTGCCCACAATTAAGATCAGGATTGTAGTGTTTTAAGGATGTTAATCACCAATCATGTTATCTTCTAAAGCCGATCAATTGTGTTTAGACGTCGAGCTTAGGTCTCTACTAAGCCTTTAACAATCATGATAGGTGAAATGGTGATTATCAAAATTTTGATTTCAAGTAATATGCATTCTTATCAAATGGTTAAATCATCCTAAATCTCGGGCTTAATAAAAGTAAACTATCATCTTTCCGACTTAAGCCCATTACTTAAGAATCATTTGATCTAAGTTGACTTTCGAGTCATGAAAATTAAGAGGGGTGGTGAGTGGGTTTCTACCTTTTAATCCCATTGTGTTTCAATCATCCAAAAATATTTATTATGATCAAAATTACCCATTTATCCCGGGTTAGTCCTAAATTTTGATTAAGGCTTCGAAATCTGAAATTACCACTTTGCCCTTGGGGCACTTTACCTCATAACTTATTAAACACAACTCAAATGACATTGAGGGTTTAAAGTGTCATATCTATGAGGTAATTATAATGTTAGAGGAAAACATGTGGACCTCTCAAAATTTTAGATTAATTTAGATTATTATTTAAAATTTAGAAGATAGGATTTTCTAAGGTTAATTTATTTAATTATCCAAAATAAAGTTTGTATTGATGGAAAAAAAATATTAGAGGACTTCTAAGGTCAGAGAAACACTTAGGCAAGATTTAATGGTTTTTTGAATTAAATTATTCAATTTTCAGTCAATTTCAATGATTAAACTAATAATATTTTTAATTCAAAAATCATTTTTATCTTTTTTAATAGGCTTCTCTGAGTTCAGAAAACTCAGAGAGACAAATCTTATATTTTTGTGATTTTTAATTTATTTAATATAATTATTTTAATGGAAAAATAAGGAAAATTCTTTTTTAAGCTTTTAAAATTTATTTTTAACTTAGAAAAATTAGGAAAAATATTTGAACGAGTCCCAAAATAATCAGAGAATAATTAGGCACATTTTGAAATATTTTGATATTTTTGGAATTTTTAATTATTCTTCAATATTTTAAATCCAAAATATGGCTCAAAAATCAAGTATTTTACCAGAAAAAATTTTATTTTTCCTAAGTGCCTAACTCAGAAAATCACTTTTCATAATTTTCCCAAGTGTATTAATTTATTACAATTATTTTTATACAAAAAATATAAAGTTTCTTAAAAAATCAACTTTAGTACTTAAAGTAAGTCAAATAATTTTGAAAATTTTACAGTTGGTAGGTATGATTTTTATGAACAATGTGGCATTGATTTTGATACTTTTTTTATAATTATTTAATTTACATAAATTCATGGAAAATATTCACATTTAATTAAGTATAAAAATGTACAAAATAGTTCAAAGCATCATAATATTTTTCCTAGATTTCTCTAACCACACGAATCCTACTAAAATTATTCCCATTATTTTCCAAGTGATAGTTTGATTTATATAATTAAAATAAACTAAAATGATCACCCTAGCTTGAAAATTAGAGTTAGAAGTATAGAGATGCTCTCTGACTTTGGAAAAATAAGAGAAAATCCCCTCTGTGATGAAAAATAAACCCTACAAATCTCAAGCCATGATGAGCACTCCTTAATCATTGAAAGTTAAAATACTTCAGAGGGTATTTAATTAATTAAAAATCATATGTTTGTCAAATAATTTTTATTTTTAGTCCACATTATTCTTCTCTGTTCACTGAGCAAGAGTGTATTCTTTATTTTTATTTTTATAATTTTTCTATGAAAAGTTATGAATTTTTAAAGATCTGTTATTTTTTTTAATTAAGAAAAATCCTTAATTTTTTATTTATCACAATCACACGCCGCGTCATCCTTGTCCTTCTCAAAGCGTCAGGCGTTGTCTCTTTGTTCAACGCCGCCATCTTACTCGGCAGCCATGCGTTCCGCTGTTCACGCATGAAGACTCTGTCTGGCTCGATCTCGTCCATCCATCCAATACACGCTCGATCAGACGACTCTCCGCCATCATCCTCAATAGCCAAAACCCATGAACCATCTAACTTCATACCCTAAGATCTCAGCCTAGACTCAACCAAATCACTTCGGGTTTGTTCCTAGACCTTCATCTACTCAAGACGAGTACATCTATACGGTTACATTGCTTTGAATTGCAAGTTTCCTTCACAAAGAACCAAACCGAGCCCAAAATTAGGATTAGTGAGCTATACCTTTGCCCAATAGGTGAGGTATCAGTGGAGTCTGGTGAACCTCGTGGATGTGTTTATTTCCTCTGGTGAAGGCTCCAAGTATGAGTTCAATCAAAGGTTGGAGCGGCCTTAGTCAAGGGATAGGTTAAATGAGCTCAACAGAGGGGGATTTTGATGGGGATCCTCCTCTCTTGCTCTAGTGAAGCTTAGGAGCAAATCAATTTGGGGTTTGGGGGAGTTTTTAGGAAGGCTGAATTTTGCCCTGATTTTGAGCTCGAACATGGAACTCAAGTGATGGGGAAGATGGCCAAAGGATGGTTGCAATAGGTTTACAGAGTCTTGGAGGAGCTTTGGAAACAGTTTTAACAGAGTTCCCCAAAGAAAAATTTTGAACCCCTTTGAAGCCATGGAGGAGGGGTTTAAGTAAAACAGCCTATGGTGGTTGTCCTGACCTCTAATTGGGTTCAATAAGGAGCTGAGGTGGAGGGCTTCAAGATGTTAAACACCAATCAGAGCTAGAAACATTGGATGGGTTAAATTAGGTTTGAATTTAGGCATAGGGGCTCTTGATTTTGACTCCTCCGACGATTAGGGTGGTTGACCATGGCAGGAGAGGTGCTTAGGTGGCTCAGAAACCTCAGAGGAATATGTCACAATAATTAATTTGGACTGGTGATAGGTTTTGACAAAGATATCTTTGGCTTAAGAAAATTAGGAAATAAATCCCGTGATTCAGGGGACCTTTGGTCTATGGCTCATCTAGGGTGGGTTAAGAGAGTCTAGCCTGGTCACTAGGGTCCCAAAGTTGGCTGTAGAAGTCTTGACTTGATCAATTTGACATGGCTAAGCCAATTTTGGTGCATGGGTTCAACTTGGGTCAAAATTATAAAATTTGGGTTTGGGTTAGGCTAGCCATGACTTTGAGCCCAATTGATTGATCAACATTGTGTAGATGATTGTTATGAAGATTTTTGGTGAAGAATTGAAATGATTTTTAGTTCAATTGGAAGCTCGATTTGAAGGATTTTGGGATTTTTTGTTAATTTGGGCAAGTTGGGCTAGACTTGGGTCTAGATTGGGCTAAGGTTAGGCTAAGTCCAAATTGATGGTTAAGAATGGCTTATAGAAATTTTATGAAGAGTTTTCAACATCAATTGGGTGCCAATTTTGGGATTAGGGTAATCAATTTGGTGGAATTTGAAGGTATGGCCAATTTGGCATAAATTTGGGGATTTTGAACTTGGGTTAAAATTAAGTGAAATTGAGGCTTCACCAAGGCTAATTGAAGGTCCAAATTGATGTATAGGATTTTTATGAAGAGTTTAGGATTCAAATTGAGGCAAGTTGAGTAGGCCATGGGGTTCAATTAGGAGAGATTAGGTTATAAGACAAAAAATGGGGGTTTGACTTAGATCAAAATTGAGCTCAAAGCATGGGCTAATTAGGCATAGATTTGGTTTAGATTGGTTATGTGAAATATGAATTTTAGTTTATAATTGAAATTGCGGGGAATTGGGCTCAAATTGATGGACATTTGAGGTGAATTTGGAGAAATTGGACCTTTAAAAGCAATTTGAGGGTTTTGGTCAAAATGTTCAAATTGGCCAAATTGGGGTCAATTGAAGGGTCCAAATTGGTTTTAGAGATATTTGAAGTGATTTTGGAGGTTTTGGGAAAGTTTGGGGTGCCAAGGGTATTTTTGTAATTTTGATATTTTCAAATGGTTTGAAATGATTTTTGAACAAATTTAGGTATTTTGGGTGAATTTGAGAATTTTGGCCAAATTTAGGGTTTCAATGGCATTTAGGTAATTTGGGTAGATTTAGGGGCAAAAGGCCAAGTTGGACATTTTGGTAGAATTGGGGTGCCAACCACCCTATATGAGTCATGGACCAATAAAATCCAATGGGTTTAGGGGACCATCTACATGAATCTTCCAAAGGATCAAGGGTTCAAAATCAACAATTTGGGTTTTAGGGTTGTGAATATAGGTGATAGTGAGCGCAGGTGAGTGAACTAGCTCCAGACCAACACCCAAGGTCAACCCTAGGCCAGATAACCCTATGGGAACTCTTCTTGAGCTCCCCCATAGTGACCCCACATACTAAATGCTAGAGGTTATGATCAATATGTGGATATTCAAGTCGAGCAAGGAAGAGTTTAGAATTTCTAATGATGAGGGTTTCTTTCTAGTTTTCTAGGAATAGTCAAAAGGAAAGTCTTATGGCTAGACCATAGGCCACTAAAGCGGGAAAACTAAACCTCAACTAAAAGTGAGGTCAACAGAGTCCTAATGGATCACAACACTTTTTAACAATTCATATGGCTAGTATGAAAAGTAAATAAAGTACCGAAGAATACTCATCACATTTGAGATTAAAAACCAATTCTAAAAAGCATTCTACACATCCTACAAATTTTACTTAATTAATGACAAGAGAAAAGTAAATGAAATCTACTCACTAGGCATGAAGAACACCACAGGAAACATCTTCTTAACACAAACAAAACCACTAAATATGAGTTTACAGCAGGTATAAGACAATAAGTAACAGATACTTAAATTTTCTCCTCAAACAAGAGATGAAAAGTTCCTCCAACAATGTCTTCAATTGCTTCTAACAGTGCTGCAATGATCCCCTTACAAATTTCTCTCAAAACCCCTCACCAATCTCTATAGATATGTGGAAATCTAAAAAAACCCAAATCCTATATATGACTACTTGGCTTTCTTGGGGTTTCCCCCAAGTCTTCTTATGTTCCCAAGTGCTTCAAGAGTCGCCAAGAGTCTCCTCCTCTCTTTTTTGCGTCTTTCAAATCACCAAAGTTCACAATTTAACTTTTGTAACATCTTTGACAAGTGTCAGCACCTTGACGCCCAAAATCTGGTGCCTAGGAGCCAGGCTACTGGCCAACACCCTTTATTCCATTTTGCCTCCAATTTGCTCCATGTGTCCTACCTGTTTTATCTATAAGAAAAACATAAAAATACATTTCTCTAAAGTACAATTTCATCAAAAATAAGTATTAAATATAAAGGAAATTAAGCATGTTAAATTACACATCAAAATCCCTCAAACTTAAACATTACTTGTCCTCAAGTAACACTATAATTTTAAGAACCGGATTTGTCAAGTTGAAGCATAGGGTTTTAGGAAAATCTCCTACAATTTTGCTTCAGAATTTTCATGGTGCAACTTAGAAAAAATTCTAGTAAATCAACCTAGAACTATTGTATAAAAATATCTTGTATTCAACTAAGGAATCCTGATTTTCTTTTTACTTTGAAAAATTATTGAAAGTTGTCAAATTAAGAATCCCTATAAAGTTTAAAAGTAAAATTTAAGCATCCTATTTATACAAATTTGACCAATACTTTTTTGAAATAAGAACAAGCTGAGGATTATATCTATGTATTCTCCTTTAAAAAGATTCAAGTGAAACCGATTTTGTATTAGGCTTCTCCTCAAGCTTCTCTTCACCTTTTTTTTTTTAACATGAACTTTTCAATCTTTAATACTTTTATGTGAGGATTACTATATCTGGATAAACCTTTAATAGTTTTGAATTTCACTATCCACCCCCCTACAGTTAGAAACCCAACACTTTCCTTTATTTTTAAAAGTGCAATTATTAGCTTAAAATAGGTTTCAATAAAGGCTCAATTCTTATAAAGTGCAAATCTAAGATCCTTAACTTTTCAAATATTCAACTCTTTTCTATAATAATTAGCAAAATCATTTTCCTACGTGTATCCTACAAAACTCCTTAACTCCAGAATAGTCCTATTCACATAAGATCTCAACTAAGTTTTCTCTAACATTCCTAAAATCAAAATTGAAGTAATTTAAAAGTAACACCACTTACCACAAGTCATTTTAAAATGATATTAATATAAATACAGGCTACTGATGACAAATTAAGTTAAGCTTTAAAAAATTTTCCCCCTAAACTTGATTTTTAAAATATGTAACATCCAATACAAAAAATATAAGCAGGAACAAAAATAGCTCAGAAGTACTATCTACCACAAGTGTCTATCAGAAACATCTACAAGTATTCAACAAAATAGAACAATGTGCAACAAAAATTAAATCTAAACTATGCATATTGAAACAAAATTAAATTAAAGAATGGTCCAACTAACACAACATATATCAACATAGAAATAAAAACAACTATACAACTGTCCAGAAATTTCTAAAATAATACAACAGGGACAAATATAACATCTAGTACAACATAGATATATAAAATAACATCACCACGGCAACAGTAGCAACAGGGAAACTACACATAATGAAAAACATCATAAAATATCAAATATGCTCCTCCTCGAACAACACATCAATCAAATCACTCCACAACTACAACAAACACAGTACACTACAAACAAACATAACCCATAAACATACTAACACAAATACTACCTTAGGTTACCTCTCATGAAGCGCTTGATTTAACATCATCTAGTATCATGGATAAAGGTTTTTTATTGATGTTAGTCCATAGGGAATAACATTACTAACAATATAATTGACTATGTATCCATACCACAGAATGTCTCATTCAATAAATTTAAATAATTCCTTTTTAGGATATCTCTTGCTAATTTCTTCATCCAAATCTGGCTCTATTGTTATAGCTTCATTACTCTCTCGAAAATGGTTATAGCAGAGAAAATCAATCAAATCCATTCTAAAACAAACATCATCATTTTCCTTAGAAGGATACTTCATAGTTTTTAACACATTTAAAGTGACCTCTTGATCATTCATGCACATAGTTAACTCTCTTTTTTAAACATCTACCATGGCACTACTAGTGGCTAGGAAATGTTACTTGATATAATAGGGATCTCCTTATATTTCTCCATATCTAACACGATGAAATTAACAGGAAAGATAAAGCTTTCCACTTTCATTAAGACAACCTCTATAACCCCTCTTGGATAAGTCATAGAACGATCAGCAAGTTGTAAGGTTACAGTGGTAGGTGTCACCTCTCCTAATCCTAATTGCTTAAAGATAGATAAAGGCATGAGATTGATACTCACTCCAAGATCACATAATATTTTTCCATAAAATTTTTCTCCAATTACATAATGTGTAGAAAAACTCCCAGGATCCTTAATCTTTTAAGGAAGTTTCTTCTATATAATAGCACTGCATTCCTTGCTAAGTGCTACAGTTTCATGATCCTCAAACTTTCTTTTTTATTAAGAACTTCTTTCATAAACTTTGCATAATTGGGCATTTGCTCTAATGTCTTAACAAAAGTAATATTTATAGTCAATTTCTTAAATACTTCTATAAATCTTGAAACTATTGGTCTAATTTTTGTTTTTGAAGTTTTTGGGAAAGTGGTAGAGGTGGTATTTCAATATAATCTTAGTTGGAGAAATAGGTTCCTTTAATTCCTTAGGAATTTCTTGGGTTGGCCCTTCACTCTCCTTGGTATCTTTTTTTCCATTTCAACATTATGTTGAACCACACCCTCCAATTCTCTTTCACTTCTTAACTTTATCACTTTTAATTACTCACTGCACTTCTCCTTAAAGTTAACCTTGATGTTATTTAAAAGCATTCCTTTAGGTCGATTGTTGAGTGAGTTAGCAATCTGCCCCATCTTGTTTTCTATATTGTTAATTGCACCCCCTTGGCTTTACAGCTGACTCCTCATTTGAAGAACAACCTCTTCTAATGATAACTTCTTCTCCTTGAACTATAGGTTGGATTTAAATTCAGGAGTAAAAGTAGTTCTAAAGTTATAATTACCTCGGTTTTTCCTCATACCTATAAGATTGACTTGATTTTTTTCCCCAATGTTGGTTTCCTCCTCTAGAATTGTTATTCCAGTTAAAATTGGGATGATTTTTCTAGATAGGGTTGTAATAGTTGGAGTAAGGGTTGTTTTGATTGTATATCACATTGATAGTTTCATAAGAGTTAATATCAACCAACTGTCCAAATGAATTTTTCTCAAGGAATAGGGGTACTTGAGATTGACCCATTCCATATTAGTCTAATTTTCTTGTTATAGCTGATACCTGAGAAGTTAAAATAGTCAACACATTTGTCTTATAAATATTTGCTACTTTCTTGGGGTTTAATCTCTCATAAAGACATTAAAAGTTGTTAGTGGTCATCTCTTCTATAAAAGAATAAGCCTACTAGAATGGTTCGACATGAGTGAACCTCCTGCAACAATGTCATCGATCGCTCTTAAAGATCCAACTAATTCATTATAGAAAGTTTAAATAATATGTCAGTCAGGTAAAGCATGATGTGGACACTTCCTAAGAAGTTCTTTAAAGCATTCTCAAGCCTCATAAATTGATTCATCGTCATGTTGACAGAATGACGTTATATCATTCCTTAACTTAAAGGTTTTAGATGGTGGAAAATAATTTGCTTGGAATTTTAGGGATAAGTCTCCCCATGTCTTATTTGATCCCAACCTTGATGAATTAAGCCACATTTTGGCTTTATCCCTCAGGAAAAAAGAAGAATTCCAAGACTAATATCATCACTCGAAACATTGTTATACCTGAATGTGGTGCAAAGTTCTAAGAAACTTGTTAAATGTAAGTCAAAGCATTCAGACGAAGAGCCTCCAATTTGATTGTCTTGCCTTTAATATAGGGATTTTAATAATTAAACAAATTTCATTCGTCGTAGAGTTTGCATAATCCCTTTAAGGTCTATTAGTATTATGATCATGGACTGATTCTTCATTAACTTGTTGATTTATCATTTCTACAATAAATCCATGAATTCTTTTATGTTTTTTGGTCCTTCTAAAAGTTCTCTCTGGCTCTGAGTTGTATGGTTTAAGGTCTGCAACTCCTGAACTACGCATGCAAATCCAAAGTCTTAACTAATATGATAGATATTAAGCACGTCAAACACTCAAAAATATTATTTAACACTACAATTCCAATTCTAAGTCTTACATGTTCAACTAAAGTTCTCTTAAAGTTCTAACTGTATCTTTCTCGATAATGGTGCAAGAAGAGCTTGACGCTCATAACAACTAACTCAATAACTCAATTCCCTGGCATAGGCACTAGAAAAGCTTGATTCATCCCAAGTTACCTGTTCAAATGCTCAAATTTAGATTTTATGAAGTACTGGGTTGCTAACACAAGTGTACGTATCAGTTTTGCAATATAGGGCTTTAACAAGTTCTGAATGTCAATCGCGCAGAGAAGCGAGGAAAGAAATTCTTTAGGTTAAGTTCTAGTCTACTATGTTCATATCTTAGTTTGAAATGTCTATTAAGGTGATTTTTCTAACAACTACTCCTAAATACAATCCTAAGTCTAAGGTTAACCCTAACTAGATCAATTGGTTTAGAAAATTTTAAAAGGTAAAAACTAACTTTCTTTGGTGATTGCAAAAGTGGATGTTAGGATAGAATACTATAAATTGCTAATTTGGCTAGTGACAAATAGGAGCATATCTTTTCTTTACCCTCTTTTGAGTGCATAAAGAAGTTTGCTAACCTAGTGTTAATTTCTTAAGCATTAGATTAAATTGGTTTAATTTCTAGCCTGCCAACCTAGAGTAACAAATTTATACCCATCTAAGCATTAATTCATTAAACCCTAGAACAAATTGGAAGATTCAAGTCTGTCACACTAGAGTCCCCTATTTACACCCTTCAAAGCATATTTTTCTATCTATTTGCATTTCTTATAAACTACTTTCATTATAGCCTGCAAAACAATGTGCATACTCTTGTTGTTCTTCCACCGCTCTTCTGAGGTCTAATGGATCACAACACTTTTTAACAATTCATATGATTAGTAAGAAAATTAAATAACGTACCGAAGAATACTCATCACATTTGAGATTTAAAACCAATTCTAAGATTCACCTTACACATCCTACAAATCCTACTTAATTAATCACAAGAGAAAGGTAAAGGAATTCTACTCACTATGCATGATGAACACCACAGGAAACATCATCTTAACATAAGCAAGTCCGCTAAATATGTGTTTACAACAAGTCCAAAACAATAAGTAACACGATACTCAGCTTTTCTCCTAATCAAGAGATGAAAACTTCCTCCAACAATGTCTCTAAGTGCTCTCAAAAGTGTTGCAATGATTCCTTTACAAATTTCTCTCAAAACCCCTCAACAGTCTCTCTAGATAAGTGGAAAGCTAAAGAACCCCTACTCCTAAATATGACTACTTAGCTTTCTTGAGGTTTCCCCCAAGTCTTATCCTATTTCCAAGTGCTTCAAGAGTCTCCTCCTCTCTTTTTTTCCTCATATGAATCGCCAAAGTACACAATTTAACTTTTGTAACAACTTTAATAGGTGTCAGTGCCTTGACGCCTACTCTGTGGCACCTAGGCGCTGCTTTCTCAGGTTATGGAGCCCAAGCCCTACTGACCAGTGCCTTGGAGTCCAAAATGTAGCTCCTAGGCACCAGGCTGCTAGTTAGCACCCTTTGTTCCATTTTTCCTTCAATTCGCTCTATTTCAGCTTCAATTTGCTCCATGTGTCCTACCTGTTATATTTGACAAAAAAACATGCGAATATTTTTCTTTAACGTGCAATTTCATCAAAAAACAAGCATTAAATATAAATTAAATTAAGCATGCTAAAGGACACATCATGTAGGGGACAATTTTACCATCTTGAGTCTGTTTTCCCTTGTATTTGCACTATCTTTATGATTCCACTATGGAGGAGGGATTTGATTTAATGCTAAAACTTGCGGATCAGAAAAAAATGTTAGCTGCCCTTAGTATAAGACAATGCCGACCATAAGGTTAGCCAAATAAAAAGTGGTTGGCTAAGAAATTGAAACCCAACTAATGAGTAGAGATAGAGGAGTTGTGCGACTCAACTTGGGGCTCTAGAGATGGTTCAACCCAACACTGGGATGGAGTCAGGTGGCTTATCAGTTCATTCGTTGATGAAGACTCCTGCTGAAGTTCAGGTCCTACTTAGGGTCACGAACGTTTCTCCGTCGACTAGTGTACAAGGAGTATGGAAGTGACCCTTCAATTGGTGAGTACATGTAGATTTATGACTTCTTGTATTTTGATGTGGGTGCACTACCTGATCTGAAGTGAATCATATTAAGGGCAAGTGATTTCTTTCACTTTCGTTTTACTTTAGCTTCTCATTGTTTGCTCATTGATTTTTTCTTCTTGTAGATGAGGACCCTCAAGACGGGGATTGTCAATCAATGGAGGTAGTTAAAATCTGACCTTGTCAGTGGACCCCATTCCCCAACATCGGCTGACAACGAGGAGAGCATGGTCGATCATTTGGCTGATTCTGTGGATTTCTGGGGAAGGGGAGGGCAGGGCGTGGA
This sequence comes from Phalaenopsis hybrid cultivar, assembly GCA_002079205.1. NCBI lineage: Eukaryota > Viridiplantae > Streptophyta > Magnoliopsida > Asparagales > Orchidaceae > Phalaenopsis > Phalaenopsis hybrid cultivar. The sequence continues at coordinate 377,270 of JXCR01146638.1, forward strand.
CATCAGAGGGACGTCGAATGTCCCTAAGAACCTTGATCCGCCGCTTGGAATAAGTGAAGGCCGCTCTGGCTCGGTGGAATGAGGATCTTCAACTTTGCTATAAGAAATGTGGGGGCGGGCAATTAGGCCCCCGTTTGGCACAGCATTCCCATTGTAGCGCAGCCCACTATCGTGGCTCCCAGTGTTTGGATAGTACGGCGCGGGCGTCTTTAATTAAACATGCCTGATAAGTTGCATTGCATCCCCATCCCTGCTTCTTCCGCGTTACTAGAAATTCTTTACTCATGTGCTCCTCTCTTGCTTGAACTCATCCCACGAGCGAGATGCCTACAGTTTTTTCTCTACTCTTTCTCTTAGTTTGCCAGCACATCTGATTAGGTTTTTGTCAATGTTTGCTTCTTTCCTCATTCAGTACCCTCTCCCCCTCATATCTTCTTCACTGAATAGCACTATTAGTCGTATGGTTTATAGAGTGATTTTTTTTTTTTGGATTCTTACATACATAACACCGTGACATCCCTTTTTTCTCTATTTTTGTGGCACAACCCTATTTTTTCTTTGTGCTTTGACATTTCTATTGGTTTTGTATGTTCAGTTTGTGTTCTTTAGTTGATACATACATAGCGCCAATTCTGCTATGTTGGTTTTGGTTTTATTAGTATAATTACATACCTATCATGTTAAAGGTTTTAGCATTTTTGCTTCTTTCTTCCTCAATAGATTTTATGACATATGAGTGTGAATTTTACAAATGTATGCAATTTGGTGTTGGAGTACTAGACATCAATCTTGCGGCTGCTGTCTATTTCATTATTATGAATTGGGATTTTATAAAAAAAAATTGATGTTTGAGTTTGAGTTTGAGAAATGAATGATAGTTGGCGGTGCATTTGTTAACAACGCTGTTTAAGGTAGTGTGTATGCTATGACTATGGATTGATAATTTATCATGAATTTTATTTTTTGAGTAAAATTTGAAGAATGGTTGCAAGCTAGTTTAGCATGTGTTAAAAACAATGTTTTGGGTGTTGACTTTTCATGAATATGGATTAGTAATTTATCATGACTTTCAATTTTTTAGTAAGAATTTAAAAAAAGGTTGCTATGTGTTTTAGGAATTGTTAACATGAATGTCTTATATACTGTGTTTATCAGTTTCAGTAGTCTGTAAATTGCATGTATTTTATAGTTTCGTTTCTGCTTTTTGAGTCTTTTTATATTTTCAATTTCAGCATTATGTATATTTCTTGCACTTTACGGTTTTTTCTTTCTATTTATTGTGTACATTTGTATTTTTAGCTTTATTATGTTGTAGATTGTACTTTATTGTTTTGATTTTTGTTTACTTGCATTAATTAATTTTCCTTCCTTCTTGCAGATAACTTATGGAGGGAAGAAAGGTCTCCCTTCTATCGGGAGATGTGGTGCCCTAGAATGCTATAGGAAGTAGAAGTTTGCCGGCCAATAAGACCATGGACGTGGCACTAAATATGCGAGCACTCCCACCACACCACCATCACCAACACTTTGAGCTCAAACTCTGGTTGATACCCCTATTGCCACAACACTAGCACCGCTCCCAACTGCGTCTATAATTCCAGCACCGCTACTAGCTGCGATAACCATAACAACAATGTCACCGACTGCGACTACCACACCAGCACCACCACCAACTACTACTGATGCACCTTCCAGTTTGAGCACCACATGCCAACAGTTTTCAGCTCTGATCCGTGGAGGAATACTTAAGTTTTTTTTAATATATTGACATTAGTGCTTTATTTTTTTTTAATTTAATAGATAATTTAGAAAATATTGGTTCTAATTTTTCTCCCCCCCACAAGCCGTCCATTGTATTCGAGACATTATTCGGAGCAAGTTTGACTATCCATATTTATCATGGAAGAAGGTCCCGATCCCAGTTCGGGATATGTTCTTTCAGGAGTTCAAGGTATATACTAAACACATTTTTCTTCAGTTATATATTTATTTTTATCAATTTAACATTTTCTATTTTTTTGCATAAACAATGGTTCTACCCACCTGAGGAAGAGGCCCACATTCGAAGAAACTTCGAGCACAAGGGGAGTAACAATCTTCTTGATATGTTCAGCTATATATGAAAGACGTGTCAGCACTCCTCTGGCTCAACAGGGATGTGTTTGCCTCTCTACTTAGGTTATAGAATTATCCTAAATACCAGAAGAAGAGAGTGTGGGCCAAACAGAAGCATTACTTTGGCATGAGGACCTTCAAGCTTACTAATGGAGTGCTCCCACATACATAGCATAAAAAGATACTAGTAAGACTTAATTTCTGCATTAAATTTTATTGTACATTAAAGTATGATAACTGTTTTATTATTCTGATTGTCTATAGAGTTGGGATGGAACCCATTCGATGTTGAGTTACACGCGAGTACTAATAGTGGCAGCCATACCAGGCTTGGGTGGACAGTGGATCTTAGGTGACCCAGGTAATTCACAAGATTAATTAGTGTACAATTCAAATAACCACTGAAGTTTTTCTTGCCTCTAACTTTCATTTATTTTTATTTTATAGGAGACCTTTCAATGGATGAAGAAGAGACAATCCTAATAATAAGCCAGTATTACGATCACAGATCGTGATCCGTCAAAGTATGACCTATGGAGGGAGGTTGTTGGATGAAGTAAAAGGTTTGGGTCTGCGGATTGGGGTCTCAAGTGTCGACCAACAATGCTCGTCCCTCTAGCTCATCAGGTGTATCGACTTCTACTGCTTAGGTGGAGGATCTTCGTAAGCAGTTTGTCGCGTTTACTTCTAATATTAATATTGGAGTTGCTGCTGAGGTTGTTGCTCAGATCTCTACCCAGCCAACCCAAATGAGATCTGAAATGGAGTTAAAGATGAAGGCAGAGTTCGATGTAATACTACTTCATGCACAGCGGAGAGGAAAACAATCAGTTGAGGATGATTTTGACGAGAAAGATGATGAGAGGATGGATGGCAAGGAGGGAATTTTTTGTCTTATTTGTTTATTTACAACAACTAATTTTAACGAAGATTAACTTTTTATTTTCTGGTGATCATTTTGGTTGGTTTAATGCAATTGTTTTTTTTCTCTCTTATGATTTATATGTTAGCTACAACTGTGATATTAGTTTAATAACTATTTGGAAATTGTGTTAAAATTGTAGTTATAGGATTGAAGGTGTGGGAATTATAGTGTTTAAGAAACATATTAATGTTTTTTCTGATGCTACAGATTTTCGACGACTTATCATTAGCATTATGAAGGTTTTCTCATTAAATTTGGCAGTTTGTAATCGCCAGTTAATTCTGCAACAACAAATCGATGGTATTTTGACAGACTCGTAATTTCTGATAGACATTTTCTACGACCTGGAATCTGATGACAGGTGACAATTTTATGATTTTTGCTCCAATTTTCTCACAGAATGAATTGTCGGTCATTATTGACAGGCACCGATGGTTGTGCTACACTTTTCCGATGGCGGCGCTACACATTTCAAATGGTTGTACTACACTAATTCGATGGACAAATTGCTGACCATATTACAGATGGAAACTGATGGTGTACCAACAATATGAATTTAAACCTATTGCGACAGTTTTATCTCATCAATAAGTCGTCGGCTAATATAGGTCATAGGTAATTTCATCAATAAAAGAATTATCGACAAGCATTTTAGCTACATCCCCAAAGACATAGTGTGAGAAATTCATTAACTTATGGTTTTCAGATAGTAGCTGACGGTTTTGGGGCTATCAAAAATAAGCTTATATTCTGGAGAGAGTTGTTGGGGGGACTAGATCTTTCTTCGATTGCTCGGATGAATAATTGTTTTCAATAGACCTAGCTGGCCCTTAGGTCAGCCACCACTCCTTCGATTGGTTGATTGTCAGTCGGTTGGTGGTTCTTCAACCAGTTGGTTTTATGAGTTCTTCAACATTTCATTAGAGGAACGTCTTTTTTATTAATACTATCAGATTTTCTCGAGATTCATGTTGTCTATTATTTTATATACAGCAGAAAAAAAGAAGAAAATTTCAATCATTCTTTGAAATTCCCTCTACCTGTCTCTCTCTACCATATTTTTTACATATCCATTTCTACTTTCATATAATATCATGTTTGTTCTCATAATTACACACATAACATTCAAATCTTTAATATCACATTAAATAGAACATTATTACCATTTTTTGAATATAAAATACACCTCTCCATGCATTGGCTTACAGCACCAAAGTACTATGATATGATGTGATGATACTTCTAATTAAGAAATCATTTAGAGTAGAACACGAACACACATTTGATACGGTTCCAACATATGATGTAGAAATATCTAATTTAAATAATATTTAGAAGAAGAGATACGTGTTAGACACCTGTGCCCTTAATTAATCAATGAATTTTTTTTAAAATATTTTAAAACAATTATATTCTTAAGAATACTTTTTTAAGGAAATTATTCTATTTTTTATTTCAAAATTAAAATTATCGTGATGATATAAGTCAGTTAATATTTTTTTTTTATTTTCAAAAACTAAATAATGTGTTTGGACACTTAAGCTTTTGAAAGTTAGTACTTTAAATTGATTAATATCTCTTCATTATTGTCCTTAACATTTTGCATATTTAGTATTTATCTATTTTTTATAACTTTTATGAGGAAGATTTTTTATAATTTTTATCTATTTTTTTTAAATTTTATTTATCTTTTATAACTTTTAAAATTCTTTTTTATGTGCATATCTAACACCTAAACTTCAATTTTTACGTATGCCATCTTATGCATACACGAAAAAAGGTATATTACATTCTTTAGAAGTAAAAATAGTGATATTTTTAATGTGATATACGTAATAAACAAAATTAGAGTGTTAGATTTGTAAATATATAAGAATTGTGTGATACATTTATCTTATTATACACTACATATTTGTGTTCTATGATTTAAGAAAATAAAAAAAAATCATGGGTTCGTGTCGCATCATATCCATGTCCCTAAATATGTATCCGTGCAACATGGATGCTACACATATAAGTATAAAAACTTAGGTGCAACATTCGTAACTTAATATTTTGCCACGTGGAGATATTTGAGCGAAGCTGATTTATATTGCATTCTTGTCGGTCTTGATGTTTCTTATATCACCTCATTCTTAATGACTTAGGGTTTATTTGGGGCAGGTGCAGCTTATTGAATAATTTGATTAAAAAAAATCTGCCGATAAGCTAGGTGCGGTGGCAACTATAAATTTTTTATTTTTTTTTTTTAAAAGTCAGACTGCTACCAGAAAACTGCCACCGCACCTAAACAGGTGCGGTGTGAAAATGTTGTTTTCAGCATTTTGGTTTAGGTGCGATGTGAAAATGTTATTTTCAGCATTTTGAAACCGCATAAGCTGCCAAAACGCAATTTACTCAAATAGTTCAGGTGCGTTTTCAAAACGCCACCGCACCAAATAAGCTGCCCCAAACGGACTCTTAGTTTTGATTCAACTTCATATTTGGAAGGCTATGTCTTCTTCCAATACTAAAAATTATGAAATTTATTTTTTCAATAAATTAACAATTTATGATAACGCTTTACATGGCCACATTACAAATACGTTTCACTAATGATTAATTAGACATTAATAGGAGTCATTCTTGTTTTGATTTTATTTTTCAATTTTAATTAATTAATTAATTAATTTTAGACAAAAATTGCTAGATACACTAAAATAAAATATAATTATTTTTAAAAACTCTCAAAATATTAAAAATTTAAGAAAAAAATGATTTTGAATGTATTTTAAAGATTGTTTTAGGAGTTCAATTAGGTTTGTTGCACTTATCAACGTGCAATTATGAAGGGAGAATTAATCTAAAGTTATAAGATCAAATATCAGATCTCTATCGTTCAATCTTACTATATATCAACATAAATTACCAATATTTGTTTATATTATAGATTGATGGGCATAGACCAACCATGTTGTGGAAAGCAACATATCAACTTATAACCAGTGGTTGGAGAAGAGAAGTACATGGTTTCATCTCACTTTCTCATTCTCTGCAAGTCTAAAATGTTTCACATCTTCAATAAGTTTTTTTTTTTTAATTATTTATTTGCTACATAAAATTGATGTGTGATAATGGTTATTTTAGCACATTTATGTTAAAAATGAAGTTATTTATGAAAAGATTAAGTAGGAGAAGAGGGAAACCGGATGGAATCTAATATGGTTTAAATCCTTGATCAATGTCTTTTAGAGTAAAATGTAGGCTTGGATGGGTAGTTGGCATATCAAGAACCATTAGGTTGGCATAGATTTTGAATTTGGTGAAAAAATAGGAATTGTTGAAGATCAAATTGCAATTAAAATTTATGATATTAGAGCCCAAAAATTTCATGAAAGTTGTAATAAAGTTTTTGGGACTAAAGAGTGAATGGAGAGGTGCTAAGAAAGTTTGACATTGTATCACCTTTAATTCATTAATAATTTTTTTCTTAGGATGAAAAATGAAGGAATTAGAGTAATGTACCTAAAAACCGAAAGATTGATAAACAACAATTACATTGAACATATAATTATAATTTAATCATAATTTATGTTTTTAGATCTTGAATGTTTTTAGTACAAGGTGCCCAATAAATAATATGTGGATCACCACTGATTACAACAGCAACAAAACTTTATTTCGCTAAGTGGGGTCAGTTGCATGAATCTTTTCTCTCCATTATATCCTATTGAGTGTCATATTTTCATTTAATTTTAATAAATTAAGTCATTTTTTATACAATATGCCCAAGCCTTTCTTGGCCTACCTCTGCCTTTCTTAACATAAATCAAATCTAAAACATTTACTCTCCTAATTGGATCAACAAATCGTCGACGTTTAACGTGACCAAACCATCTAAGACAACTTTCTCTAATTTTGTTTGTCACTGGAGCTACACCAACCCTATCACAAATATATTCATTTCACATTTTGTTTCTAAGTATAAAGCCACTATCGACCTAAGCATTCTCATCCCAGCAACGCTTAGCTTAGTTTTATGCTTCTCTTTTAAAGACCAACATTCAGCGCCATAAAGCATTGCAGATCTCACCACCATCTTCTAAAATTTTTCTTTCAATCTAAGAAGTACTATTCTGTCACAAAATAGGCCTGAAGCATTCCTCCACTTCAACCAACCAACTTGAATTCTATTATTAACATCCGCATTTATATCATCATCACTTTAAACAATAGACCCAATATATCTAAAACGTTCACACGTTTTAATAATTTGATCACTCATAGTTACAACTATGTCACTAGAGCTACTACCACTAAAATTACATTCCATGTATTCAGTTTTAGTTCTACTCAAATTGAGGTCTTTAAACTCCAAAGTAGAACTCCACAATTCAAGTTTTTCCTGAGCTTTTTTCTCTAGTCTTATCAACGAGAAGGATATCATCAACGAAAAGCATACACCAAGTTACATCCTCCTGTAAATGTCTAGTAAGAGCACCCATAACTAATGATAAAAGATATGGGTTTAAAGCTGATCCCTAATGTAATCCAACTGAAATGGGAAAATATTTGGTCAATCCTCATGTTCAAACACAAGTAACAGCTCTAGTATACATATCTTTAATGACTTGAATAAAAATCATATCAACACCTTTCTTCTTTAGAAATCTCCAAAGGATATCTCTTAGAATTTTACCATAAGCATTTTCTAAATCAATAAAACTCATATGTAAATCATCCTTATTCTCTATGAACTTCTCCATCAAACCTCTCAATAGATGTATAGCTTTTATAGTAAAGCTACCCTGCATAAATCCTAATTGTATATGAGAAATTTTTGTTATATGTATTAACCTATGTCCAATTACCCTCTCCCATAATTTTAAAGTATGACGCATCAATTCCTCTATAATTTGCACATTCTTGTGCATCCCCTTTATTCTTAAGAATAAGGATCAAAATACTCTTTCTCCACTCCTCAAGCATCTTTTTTGCTTTTAAAATAATATAAAAGAGCTTAGTAAGCCAAGAAACTCCCAAATCTTTTATATATTTCCACACTTCAATTGGGATATCATCAGGTTCTATAGACTTTCCACCCATGATTTTATTTAAAGCGCTTCCTTATTCTCTTTTTATATTCCATTTCTATTTTGTGATTTTCTTGCCTTTTCTTACTTCTCTTCCTTCCCTATGATTCATTTTTTTTTCTTTCTTCTCCACTATAAATCAATATTCTTAAAATGGTTGGCAAGGATCAAAATGCTTTGTCATATCTAGGTGGAAATTATCCTCATATATCACAAAGGTGTGTGTAAGGAAATTATAGTTGAAACTTGATCTGTTTAATGATTCTTCATCTATGCTTTAAGTCTTAGTAAGTCCCTAGTTTGTTCTATTTCCTCCCATCAGTATTGTTGTCCTACCCTTATTGCATCACTAGTACTATATGAATTTTTTATGTCATATTCAATAAAAATTAAAATAAAACACACTTATAATTTTGAATATAGTTAATTTTATATTAAGAAATAAACAAAATTAATAAATAATAATAATAATGAATAAAAATAAAAATTATACCAATTGACTAATACTTATTTTTTAAAAATCACAAGTCACCCCATACCCTCTTCTTTATGTCTGGGGGTGTTATAGTAATCACACATATATTCCTAACAAAGTTAGTGTTGTTGTGTTTCATCTAAACCATCAATATTTAAGAATAATATAATTTATAATGTAGTTTAAATATTATTCTTCTCTTTCTAATTCAATTTTGTTTGCATCCAAGTTACCAAAATCCAAAAAATTTATAAAGCATAATTCCTTATGGTGTTTATTTAGTCCTCATTAAGTTACCAAAACCAAAAGACCTTTCAATTTATTATAACTATTTTGGTTTTTCCCCAAATTAAAGTTAGATTATAATTTTGGTTGGCATGTGTTTCACATGATTGTCCTCCTCTCATGATTAGGTCATGATACCATGATCAAGATGGATAACTTATTCAAGAATATCTCATTAAACTTTTTTTTTATTAAAATTACAACTATGTGGTAGAGCCATCCTTCCTTCTTGTGCTTAAGTGCTTGCATTTTTCCTAGTTTTACACTCCTCCATAAACTTGATTACATATGCTATGAATATGATGAATATCTTATTTTAAGATTATTTTTTTAGAATTTCTTTATTAATATAGTAATCTAATAAAGTTGGTTCCCTAAACATACACTATTATATGCCTCTTTCAAACTCGTTACATCATAGCCTAAGTTTGGATGTGCTTATAAAGATCAATGTCTTTATTTATTTATTTATTTTTTAAATAAAATTTCTATTTATAATCATAAGTTGAATTCAATATGATGTCATTTCTCATATACAATCACGTTATCATTCATTTTTTATGATCCAGATGTCAAGTTGAAACGTTTATGATTTCTTAAACTCATATTGAAGTGATTTCACTTCTATGTGTCTTCTTAGATCTTAAATTGAAGCTCATTCTTTTGCCATGGAATCTTATTTCTTAGGTTGAAGGGACCTCATTTCACATTATAATATATAGTTAATCAATAGATCTTAGGATGCACCATCCCTCCATGTTGATCATAGCAGCTCATTAAGCATTTAGCTTTTTAGTTAATCTTATAGAACTTAAGTTGCACCATTCTTCCTTTTAGTTGGTTGGTTGATCATTGTCCATCCTTTAGGATTCTCTTTCTTAAGCTTCATACTCAATTCTAATAATTTGTTTGATATTCTATCATTTAGCAAATTTGATAGACTTTAGATTGCACCACATTCCCTTTGGGTTAGCTAGTAGTCCAAGTCTATCCTTTAAGATTCTATCTCATAGGTTATCTAATCAATTTTAATTGTTCATTGGATATTTTAACAATCTAATAAATCTTTTATTAATTTAACTCTTATTTTTCCTATGGTTTTCTAGTCGTTTTTTGTTCGGACCTTGTATTTATATTTTTTAAGCTGCTCATTAGACATTCTTTTTATTTATTTATTGACCTAGTAGATCATAGATTGACATACTTTCTCTATTTTGGTTAATATATCCTACTCATACCCTTAAGTTTCTATTTTTTAAAATATAAAGTGGTTCCTAATAGCTCATTAAACATTCAAGCTAACAGTCAGTCCAATAAACCTTAAGTGGATGTGCATTTAATTATTAAAGCTAAATTATTATATGTAGAGTATCAATTTTTTTTTAAGAAAAAGAGAATTTATTATCTTAGATATTAACGAAGATTTTCTATATGATTAAATGTTATAAATTAATACATAAGAGATGTATGATTTTCTTATAAAAACTCAAAAAAAATCACAAAGCCAAACATAATTGAAATAGTTTTCTACTATTTAAAACTTCAGAATATATCTAGGTTTATTAACATAGAGTAATTATAATCCATTATGGATAAGAATAATTTTCTATGAAATGAATACAAAATAAATGATCATATCAATTTTTCTTAAAAATACTTACAGGCAAACAAAGCATTCGACTATTGCTGAGCACAAATATGAGAATAAAGATGCAATAAGAGTGAGATGACCTGATTATAAAAGTTAAATTATTATAAAAGCAAAGAAGAAATTTAAGAAAAAAAGTTATAGATATTAAAATTATGAAATATAATTAAGTTATAGATACAAATATATAGATATGTTGAAGTTGGCATCTACAAATAATATATCAGTCCTAAACTTCTTTTTGTTCTTGGAATACTTCTAAAGGTTGTGAACTTATATATATNAGAAATTAGAGCTTATAATGACAATGATGATGGCTTATCTTAGCACTCCCCTTTTAAACAAGAATGTGAATTCAAGTAATCTTATACCAATTATGAGATTAGTTGATGTAATTCATAAAAAATAAATCATAAATTTGTAAGTTGAGAAAGACTGCCAACAAATTGTTATTTTAAAATTTGATATTGATGATGAGTCTTAAAAGATTAAATAACTAAGCAGCCAACAAAGAAGATTCAACTGAGATGTTAGTACTATTTAGAAAATGATTGTAGTTATCCTGAGCTTTCCCATAATATAATCTTAAATATGGCATGTTAAAATTTGGAGAATTTTAGTTTCTACTAAAAGACTATCTCATAAGATTGATTATTTATCCTTCTCATAAATTTATTAAGAGCTTGGTTTTTTTAGGATCAACTTTTAAGAACTAGTTAAAAATAATTTATGTTTGATTGTAACTAAAATAAAATCTCCATATATAAATATTTAATATCATCTATGTGGATCGATATTAATTTTTTAATTTTCATAATTCAAAGAAAAATTGATCTAAATAATTCATGTATGCATTGTGTGAATAAAAATGAAAATATATTAAATCTATATGAATAGGCAAGTCAATGAGATCAATTGGGTTTTTTGGTTAATAGTCATTATTTGTATGATTCATATTACTTGCTGATCTATTAATAAGATTATTACATGCAAAATTTATGGTAGGGAAAATGTGTTCTTAATTAGTGGTATGATCTATCCTTAAGCATTTAGATAAATCTGTTAATGGTTTCATTAATAAATTAATTGTATGCAACCATTGATCTAAGGGTAATCAACTATTAAAGAAAAATTTGTGACAAAGGAATTTGAAAAATCTTTTAAAGATAGCTCATAAATCTCACATCACAATAAAAAATAATTTTCTTGTAAGCCAGTGTTAATATACTCTCAAATAATACACATACACACACACACACACACACATTCGCTCACTCATCATGAAATATTTTGAAGACCACAAGCTTGTCGGAGACTGGAAAGTTAGAGTTTTTGATGGGAGACATGTAAAGATCCACTAACTAAGGAAGAAAATTATGCTAAAATTTTCTCCAAATAGTATATCAACATTGAAGGCAATTCCATGAAGTTGTTTAGGTGGTCCCCAAATTTTAACCATAGTCAAGAGCCACCCATTGTTCCAATATGGTTTAAATTTCCTAGTCTTAAACTACACTTTTTTAATCATCAATTTCTCTTTTCACTTGGGGCCACACTTGGAAGACCTATAAAGCTGGATGTTTCCACCTACAAACTCACTAGACCTTCTGTTACAAAAATTCTGATTGAAAGGGATATCACCCTACCTGAAGTTCATGAAATATGGATTGGTACTGCTCATAATGGATACTTGTAGTCTGTTGTCACGAAGTATAGGTCATATTATTGTAGAAGTTGTAGAATGTTTGGACATACTCAGGATAAGTGTTTTAGAATTTATCCTGAACTTAGAGCTACTCCCCCTACTCATTTTGATGCTCCACGTGTCGATACTCAGTGTCCTGTGGTGGAGACACTTACTAATAGACAAGATGTTGATAGGAGTTTGGGTGATGTTGGGCAGGAGGGACCTATGGAAGTTGGAGGTCCTCAGGTTCAAGACTCTTTTCTTGGAGGGACATAGTTGTTGAATTAAGACAAGATGGAAGATGCTACCCTTAAAGAGCCCACCCATCCTAATTTGGTTGATGATCAAGAGCCTTTTATTCCCACTGTTTCCCTTGATAAAGGGCAAGCTCCTGACTTAGATGAGCAATGCACTACAACATCTTCACTTCAAATCCCCAGAGGAGAATATAAACACCAATGACCTCCAACTACTTATGCAAGAGGAGTGACAGGTTCAAAAATCAAGGAAGAAAAAGAAAGGCAATTTGGAGCTCAAGAACTTGCAAGATGATAACTTTATAGTTGTTGGTGGTACTTCACAAATTTTGGGAGTCTCCCTCTAGGTTTACTAGTAGGAAAGCAAAAAATTTTTGACATGATTAATTTTATTTGTTGGAATATTAGGGGGATTGCTCATCCTAATTCCCTTAATAGACTCCTGCATCTCAATAAAAAATATAAGCCTTGGTGTATTGTTGTGCTTGAGCTAAGGATATCTATAAATTCTCTAAAAATTACTAAAGAGTTCCATGGTATTCAATTTTATGCTAACTCCAACAATAAGATCATTATTTGTCTTGATGTTATCCAGAGCACCGCGATGCTAAAAATCCATTTTTTCTGGCTTGCTTGGATCTCATGTTGTATTTAATGGCATTTGCCACATCGGCGTTGTGGTGCAAGGTTTGATGGCTCGGCGCCCTGATATTTTCAAAATCATGTTGTCTCTAATTAGACGGACATCATTACGAGTGTTGATGTGCCATTAGGCACTTCAACAATGCCACAGCTCCATGTCTAGATTTGCAGCAACACGGCTTTCTTTCCGGTGTTCCATTGCTCTGCAATTCAAGCCTTGATGGCGGCTCCTGATCAGATAGTTGTTATGGGCCTATTGATGTGGCATTTTTCATATCAGCGCCCTGATGCCTATCCAAGATAACAAAACAACATATTACTAAATAAATAACCATGTATAACATGTTATACTGAGTGTAAGTCGACACAACATTATTTTTGTAATATAAATCTAGAGAAGCTACAAGTACAATGTAGAGCAGGTACATCAAATACAAATTAATCAACTCATCACGTCTATTAAATCATGAAAGAACTATACCATCCAACAAAAAACAAAAACCTCTCCTCCCTCCTACTCATCATTATCCTCGTGTGAATTCTCATCCTTTCTTTGGTACGGCTCCTAAGGTGTGGTAATGGATAACTACACTAGATCATGCCATTTGTTCTTTCCCTATTGGTGAAGCAGCTCCTGTTGGGTGGCATGGTCCTAGCCAGATACTCAAATTGCATGGTGCCTTAATTTATCTAGGGTTAGGCTTTGATTGTGCACACTATCGCATCAGTTGATGTGGCATCTGCCATGTCATCAGCACCCCACTGTCATGTTTGGTGCCACAGTGTTGCATCGCCTTCCTTTACCTATAAAAGGGGCAGCCTTATGCTACCCCAGGGTAAGATTTTTTTTTATTTGGTTCAGACTTGTTAAGCTTTTTAAAGTCGTTGGTTTATTGGTTGGAGCTTCGGACAACTTCCTCATCTTCCATCTACAAGAGCTTGTGGTTCTCTTGCTTCCCCGTCATCCTCTACTCCTTTTGGTGGAGCCTCTCGACACTGGCATTGCTAATCATGGTGTGATTGTTGGAGCTGGTAAAGCAGTCAACTAGAATTTAAAGCTTTGGTTGCATTCAACTATCGTAGAGGTGAAAATCCTTTCTCTTTAAGATTTCCTTTCTATGAAATCCTTAGGCTTTCTGTTAGAGGAGTCGGGCCATATTGTTGTTAAAGAAGACCTAAGTTAAGTTCCCCTCATTTTCACGTTATTATTGCATCTCATTTTGAGTGCTTCATCAGAGAGCCTTAGATATGCCCTAGCATTGTGATGTTACTCCTTTGGATGCCATGGCGGGATGCCATGGCGTTGATTTTTTTTTATGTTTAGAATAATGGGTTGATGTCATTTTCTCAGTATGTGGCCATCATTTTACCCTTTGCAGTAGTTGTGTAACATTCCTTCCACAATGGTGCAAGTTTGCAGCACTCAATTTCGCTCTGATGCTACTTCTTAGCACTACGATGTTAGATTCATAGGATTTGGTGATAATGTCGATCTCAACATGTTGCTAAATTTGTGACAATTGTTCATGTGTCGCCGCATTAGCCCTTACCGTGTAGTCCAATGTCATGTTCTCTTTCACTAGAAACACGACATTGTGGTCTTCTCTTGTGGCCATAACGCTAACCTTTGACATTATAGCGTCGGGAGGTTAACCAAGTTTTATCTTGATTTTCTTTGCAAGTCCCGTAGTCAATGCATTGTCTTGAATAGTGCAGCATATACAGGGCACCCGTCAATCAATTGAGGCTATTTTTCACTGACAAAAAAACTATCGAGTTTTTCAAACCTCATAAAGCTAAAAAGATGAAACGATTTCTCTCTTTTTTATCATTGATGCATCCTTTTGTAAAGGTTGTGATCTTTTTGGCATACGACTATGTCTTTAAGACGAGTTTGTTGGTTCTAAATGTTCTGGCCTTCGATCTTTAGGGCCACAAAGGTCGCGGTTGGAAGCTTCAATATCGTCAGTTGGCTACAAAGACCGTAATTAGTAATAGTGTCAGTTGGTCACATAATATATAGTTGGAAGTTGTAATTGTAGTAGCTAGTCATATTGGTCATAGTCGTTATTACAATAGCGGTAATTGACCACAGAGACCGTAGTTGAAAGTTATAATAATAGCACATATATCGTAATTGGTTGTTGCATAAGTAATTGTTTACCAAAAAGGTTATGGTTGGGAGTTGTAATATTGTCAGTTAGCAACAAAAGTCATAGTTGGTGACTACAATAGTATCAGTTGGCCACAGAGGTTGTAGATGGAAGCTGTAAAAATAGCATTTGGCCACATAGGGGTAGTTGGTTGTTGCACAGGCAGTAGTTGGCCACAAAGATCATGGTTGGAAGTTACAAGAACATCAGTTGGTTGCAATTGTCATATTTGGTGACTACAATAGCATAAGTTGGCCACAGATGCCATAATTTGAAGTTGTGGCAGTAGAATTTCTCCACATAGATCGTAGTTAGTGGCTGCAATAACAGTAGTTAACCACAGGGGTCATGGTTGAAAGTTGTAACAGTAGTAGTTAGTCATATATCTCATAGTTGAATACTGCAATATCATCAGTTGGTTGTATAGGTCATAATTGGTGATTGCATCATTTCTCTCAAAACAAGAGTACAATTTTACACCAAAAAACAACACTTCTCGGTATACAACGTACAGAACAATGCAGTAGTTAGAAACAAAAGTTGTAGTCATACTATGACGGTTGTAAGCAATGGTTGTAGATGTCTAGTGGTTGGTAGTAAAGGTGATGATGTTGGTTGGCGAGATTTTTAGTACGGATGTTACATGTTGTAATCATATTTGGGATACAACGTTCATAAGCAAGGGTCATCAGCGATAGCAAGCATAGATGGTCGACAGTAGTCGATGATAGTTGGCGACTATGAAGGCTGAAAGTTATCGTGAAATCTTCAATACGACGTTATACATTACAATCATGTTCAAGATATGACATTAGTAAACAGGGGTCAAAATGACGATGAGCAAGGGCCACAAATGATGGTTGAGGGTGGCTAGTAGGTTGTGGTCGGTGATGATTGGCAGCTAAGGAGGTTGGAAGCTCTCGTTGGATCTTTAGTCTAGAATAGACTCTGGAATTCTTTTCTTTCCATCCCCCTCAAGTGTAGAGAGAGGTTCTATTTATAAGGCTAAGGGGAAGGTCATTTTGTTCATTTGTCAAATAACTTTTCCAACCACATGCTCAAAAGACATATTCATCCCTCTTGATCATATGAAATTTTTTAATGATTTGAGAACTTTAATGTCCTCAAAATTAAGCGAGCTTTGGCTCTTCGGATTCCTCTCGTCAAAGCACTTACTTTGAATAAAAATACATCAAAATTAAAGTTCATTTGATTATTCAATTGACAATCTAAAACCTCCAAAAGTACATTAATGGCTTTGATCTTAGCTTAATAGGAGTTTGATCAAACCAATTTTGATATCAGGTTTGTCTTTTCGAGACAATCAGCTTGATTATAAACTTACTAAAATCGAGGTTATTAATGAACCTGAATTTGAATCCGAAAAGTTTATCGCTCGTCTTAGATGATAATTTGTTGATGACGTGTCGATTCATAAAATATTGGATATTTGATAAATTTGCTAAAAAAATATTAGAAAATACTCTAAGTAGCATTATCATTTTGGAGCATTTACATACATCACACCCTAAGTATTACTATTAATAAATTTAGCACAATTTTCATTCATTTTTCAAATTCTCACTCAAATATCAAAATTCAGGATTAAACCTCAACCAATATTTTTCATTTTTATCAAATTCTAAATGATTTAATCGTGGCACAAGTAAATACATCATTTCAATAATTCAAAAAAATAACCTAAATGCTAATTTTATAAATATTAATATTTTGAGTGTTGTGTATGCAGTTATATCCCTATCATTTTAAATAGTTTCAAGTCAATTCAAACTTCCAAGATTTGTTTGGGATCACTTTTATTTTTAAATTTTTACTATTGTTTTATGTTTATTTTAAAATACATTTATTTAATGCATTTTTTTCGCATGTTTTTTATTTTTTTTTTAAATTAATTATATTATTTCTAAGAACACATCTAAACAAAATATCATGTGCTGCACCACAAAAACCTAAACTATNAAATCTTATTTATTTATTTTTTATAATAATAATATTATTATTATTTAAAGTTTATCGTGTATTTTCGCTAAACACGTCACCACCGTACAATGAGCATCCTAGGCAAAATCGACGTTTCGGAGGCACTGGTGTGGTCAGTTTCGTCGTTCGGGGTCGTTCAGACAAATTTTTCAGCAATCGATTCCAAAATGATAATTTGCGCATTTTTAGCCCGTGCGCGAAATAGTGGTGCAACAAGCGCCTTTTCCAAATGGAATCAACGTTTCAGACTTACTCGCGTGGTCTGTTTTGTCGTCTGGGGCCATCTGAACGAGCTCGCTGGTGATCGAGCCAATTCGAGTCAATTTTGCGCGCGATGTGACGAATAATATTTTTTGACGTGATTTGAGTCGTTCGATATGCCAAATGTTGACCGATCTTCGCCCAAACGAAAGCCAAAGCCAAGCAAAATGACCCCAGCTATGTGCCTCTCAACACATGTTGATGGGTCCAAAGTGGATGTCTCGCACTACAGGAGTCAACACGTGCATCAAACAACGTTTCTTAGCGCTCGAACGGACATACTACACATGCGACATCAAAAAAATTGATGCCAACACCAGAATAGAAAGTCAACACCATGGTGTCGTGTACACAACTTTGTGGTGCCATTCAAGGTTTGCGGTACGAATGCATGCGTGCTTCATTTTTTGTTTTGATCATGTGTTGCATCTTCTGCATTCCATTTGAACGAACTTGTTTGATGTATTTGATGCATTTTCATGGCATGATGACTTTAATGTCCATTCTTTTGGGGTTTAGTTCTCAAGGCATTTGATTTTTGCATTTATATGGATTGTGTTTTATTTCGTCGGATTGAGCTCGCTTAACTTTGCTTATTGGTTCAGGTTTGCACGAATCTACACTTTAGTGACTAGTTATGACCTATGATAGTAGCATTAAGTTGAACTTCACCTGTTGGCAAGACTAAACATGTCATGTGAATTATCCTATTAGTACCAGATCTTATAAGATCATTCCAAACATAGGTCTGTGCTAACATTTGTCGCTAGTGTGACGAATGCTAGCTCATTTAGATGCTTGAGATTGGGCAGTCAATCTTGATAACCTCATCAAGATCTTATGAGAATGCTCTTAGCCCTGCACTGCATAACTGTCACTAGATGGTGGTTAGGTACACTTTGCAAATGTTTGTTTAGAATTAAGGTTAGGATGTAGTTAAGTTTTTCATATGCACGACTATTGTTTTGGTGTGTTTGCTAGCCGTTGCATTTTTGTTTGTCTTTTTTGTGCATCTTCCAGATTTGGACGTGCACACTTATATATTAGGAGCGAATTTTCTTGCAGAGGGTTATGCCCAAAAGGGGAGGAGCTTAATAATTAAGCTTCAAACTAACACATTTTTTGCAGGCTCTACTTAGCTCTTACCCCGTTGGGCATAACTCATTTCATGTTGCATGCTTATATCTGTGCTTACTCTTCTTTACAGATTGAGTCCTTTTAAGATTTT
The DNA here is from genome assembly GCA_002079205.1 of Phalaenopsis hybrid cultivar. Classification (NCBI taxonomy): domain Eukaryota; kingdom Viridiplantae; phylum Streptophyta; class Magnoliopsida; order Asparagales; family Orchidaceae; genus Phalaenopsis; species Phalaenopsis hybrid cultivar. The sequence continues at coordinate 396,019 of JXCR01146638.1, forward strand.
TCTATATACCTTTTAGAGTCTAGGGGAGTCTGTATTAGAAATAAGGTATAAACACGAGTCCTAAAGAGCTGGTGCATGAGACCATGCGGCGAGGGCCAGGAGCAAATCTCTCGTGCCTCGTATCTTAGTTCCAAATTCTATTTGATGTATATATCTATAATCAACCATGTATTATGCAGAGCCTAATCATCTTTTTCTTTTTCTGAGATATGTTGCTCATTTATTGACGCTCGACCTTTTTATTTATATATTTTTGTTTGTTTATTTTTCTACTGTGTGGCTAGTTTCACCCATTTTGATTGTGATTTATTTAGGTTAACATTGTGCATTGTTTTTTTTGAGGATAGAATATTTTCTACAAAAAAATTTAACAGATTTATCTTAATAAAATTTAGGATTAAAATTGTATTATTTTAAAATAAGTTTTTTTTTTTAATTTTTTTATCTTTACTTTCCTACATTGCCCTCTGGGCTAGTTTAAAATGATTTTGCATGTATGGTTATATACCCAAACTAATTGGGCTTCCACAGTTAGGGACCAAGTAACATTGCATTCGTGTTGTATGTCCCGAGGGGAAGTAAATTTGCTTCCTCAACTCGATTGGCCAATCATATATTTATATGCTTATGATATTGTCTAGTACAGAGTGTATGTCCTTTGTTAGGTGATACAACTCTGTAGCTGAGTCGTTTGCTCCTTTTCCACTCTGTAGGCATCTTCGTTATACTTTTGACAGGTGTAAGTCCTATCTCTTTCTTTCTGTTCAAGTTGAATCATAGGAGTTTATACATCTATTTCTTGTGACTTTAAGTCTACTGAATTACTTTCAACAACATAATACATGGGTTACTGACGAGTAATTCATTGTCATGTTGGGCCGACTACTCTCACAACTTAGTAGATTTAGAATCATAATGGCATGAGATGACAAATCCATGGAGTCGTAACTAGACCGTCTCCATTCATCTAGGATTTTCCTCCCTTCTTGACACCCATATTTGGTCCTTCGTATTCCTTTGTCGAGTCTTTATAGTTGTTACATAGGCCCCTTTTGTGGAGAGACGGGTTTTTCGTTGGGTTACAATGCCCCTTGCCCGATGGTCTAGTTGAGCCTTTACATTAGGATGTTTCTCCTCTTGGAATTGTTGAAAATTGCCTTAGTGTCCTATTTTTTATAGGTTTATATAAAACAAACATAACACCTTTTTATCGAGAGTCTTCTTAAGCATTCTCTAAATATAATTAATCACAAGAATACATCATCGTGGGAGGTCTTTTTAAACTCAGAATGAAATACGTTTGATTTACGAATGCCTTCTATAATGCTTTTCTCGTATATTTACGAGGGTCGAGTAAGATCTGACTTGTTTTCATGTTATGAGGACCGTCTTATAGGATATCTTTGTATTTTTCCTTCTTTATTTTCTTCTTCATATTTGCCCAATTTTATTTCTGACATTTCCTCACTCTATTTCTTTTTGAGCAAAAACTGTTGGGAAGGGAGATTTGAAAGATGCAAATACAAAAACAATTGCCAAAAATAAAAAGGGGCGCAGAGTTGCGGACATTATGTTCACAAACAAACCATTTGTTGTTCAACAAGTAACTTGTTAAGTGCTCTATAATATGCTTTTTAATAGCTCATATTATATATGCTATATTATTTGGACAAAGTTTGATAACTAGGTATTATTAATGTATANTTGTTGGGAAGGGAGATTTGAAAGATGCAAATACAAAAACAATTGCCAAAAATAAAAAGGGGCTCAGAGTTGCGGACATTATGTTCACAAACAAACCATTTGTTGTTCAACAAGTAACTTGTTAAGTGCTCTATAATATGCTTTTTAATAACTGCTATATTATTTGGACAAAGTTTGATAACTAGGTATTATTAATGTATAACATTATAATTTAATATCGATATGCTTATTAATTCAGTGCAATTCATTTTTTTTATTTATTTCAATGATTTATTTATATTATTTGATTGCAAAAAACCTTAATTTAAACTCATATATTATTATATTTAAATGGTGTAAACTAGTTAGATAGTATTCTGAAATTTATTTAATTGTTTATTTCTTTAGATTTGTAAAATTATTTGTTTATAATTTTATGTGAAAAGTCAAGTACTCATTTAAATTTTTGGTTGTTTATTATAATTTTATTTAGTACTTATTTATTTAATATAAATAAGCCAAGTACTAGATAAATATGATTATTAAATTAAAATAAGCTAAATATAAACAGACAAGTGAAAGCGTGGCTTGACCTCGAGCCGAACATGAAAAACCTTATACATGAGCAAACTGAGCCCAATTCTTGACAACCCTATCGTGTTCTTTATAGCTATTGTTTTCTTCAAGAATCAGTCTTTTGTTCTCTGTCCATCTCACCACAGCACTTGCGCAATCTCTTATGTACAAGACCCGTTCCTTTCATTTCCTTACTAAACCGTTGTTAATCTGTTGCCCCTTCTTTAATCTTGAAGTCTAGTTGATGTTGCTTACTTTTTGCAGTTACTGTCAATTATACACTTCTCTGGACTCTCTTTTGAATAGCCCGACATTCTACTTTTTTTATCCTACAATTCTCGTTTTCCACAGACTCACCTTTTTACCAAGAATCACTAGATCTTGTTGATTATTCCAATCTCCAATTTCACCACCCTGCCATTCTTAGCTAATGCTATAAAGATTAGTCAGGGGGCCTTCAGTGCTGTTTATTTCTTCTCCGGAACAGGGGCCACCCTCCTAGCCTATCACTTCTTTATGTATTGTTGTGCAAACCATAGCCCATCGTCCGAAGTTTGTCTAGCTGCCACTAATTCTCCCTCTTAATCATTCCATCTGATCTCTCCTTCTAAACCATGTTTCTCATCTTTTGCTCTAGAGCTGGGGTTCTGATATTGAACTTGATGACCTAAATAAGGCCACAGAGAGGGAAGCACAACATAAATACAGACATGGTGCTCAATTCTATTTTTTAAATGGTGTAGAATAATTTTTTGATTGAAGATTGTACACGACTCATAGTCTAGGTAGTAAATTAACATCTAGTTTTGGTATGATATCTAGTGATGATGATCATGGAGGTGAAGTGCAAATGCATTCCTAAAAATCAATTTTTTTATTTATTTTAGCGAATAGCTGATTAAGACGTCTTTAATTCTGATGTAAAATATGATAGGTAATGTTTACTTTTTCTATATCATAAACTAAACAATATTTATGATGTATTAACTTTTGAAAGGTAATTTAAAATTTCTTATTCTCTTATTTATTATTTTTATATTATGTTTATTTATATTTTATACATGTTTTATAATTTTAATTATAGGGCTTTGTCCGATGCTATTTCTATTTTATATTTTTAATAATAAAAGTGTCATGTGTCCATATATGTGCATCATAGTATAATCCTTAACTTTAGCATAGTATAATCTACTTAAAGGGGGGTGTTTGGCTGCCTANCGATGCTATTTCTATTTTATATTTTTAATAATAAAAGTGTCATGTGTCCATGTATGTGCATCATAGTATAATCCTTAACTTTAGCATAGTATAATCTACTTAAAGGGGGGTGTTTGGCTGCCTATAAGATTTAGGTTATATAAGATTTAGTAAATCCAATAAATCCGGATTTATTAAATCCAAATGCTGTGCCTGTCCATTCAATGTTAAATCCATTAAATTCGTTTATAATGTTTAGCATAAATACACTCTTGTGACTTTCTTCCTATGCTAAATCCATTAAATCCATGTAATAATTGGATTTAATAAATCCGGATTTATGTTAAAATCCTAAGGAAAGGGAAGAAAAATTGAATTTAGCGAAGGATTTAAGTTGTCTGATTATTTTTGTTTGGCTGAATTTACATTAAATAGTACGTAAATCCTCCTCAAATNTAAGGATTTAAGTTGTCTGATTATTTTTGTTTGGCTGAATTTACATTAAATAGTACGTAAATCCTCCTCAAATCCGGCTACCAAACACCCCCGAAATTGGTAATTAGTTTATTATTTCAATTTTGCACTAAATTCATTCTTGACTTGATTTTCAACTATCGAAGAACGAAGTTCACCACTTCTTTTCTTAAGGTGCACTCCAAATCAGGGAACTCTAGCGAGTTTTTTGAACTTCGGAAATGCTAGAACTCATTCCAAGAATGGAGTTCTAGCCAAAGGAGTATACCACTAACATTTAATTAAACTAACCCCTTGATGATTGACATGCAATGTGCCTATAATTTCTAGAAGAGGGGTGGTCTTACTTGATATGGAGAAACTCTCACATAAGTAGAAATTGAGTTACATCATTACTGCAAAAATATGTTATTCAACTGAGCCATGAAATAAAGAATATTTATATCCCCTATAATCATTGTTTCTCATCCCTAGGGAACCTGACTTTGAGCGCTTACAATGAAGACTGTGAATTTGCTGACCCTGCTGGTTCATTTAGAGGTCTTGGCCGGTTCAAGAGGAATTGTTCAAATTTTGGATCATTACTTGAGAAATCCGATATGAAACTAATTAAATGGGAAGAATATGAGGTAATTTTATTCTATTTATATTTATCTNTTTCGTTGGGTTACAATGCCCCTTGCCCGATGGTCTAGTTGAGCCTTGACATTAGGATGTTTCTCCTCTTGGAATTGTTGAAAATTGCCTTGGTGTCCTATTTTTTATAGGTTTATATAAAGCAAACATAACACCTTTTTATCGAGAGTCTTCTTAAGCATTCTCTAAATATAATTAATCACAAGAACACATCATCGTGGGAGGTCTTTTTAAACCCAGAATGAAATACGTTTGATTTACGAATGCCTTCTATAATGCTTTTCTCGTATATTNCTACGATAGCACCGAAAGTGAAGAACCAATCCTACAATACTATGGTACAGCATTAATAATCAACTTGGAGCTTTCTGATAAAGAAGATATATTGGAAGATTCAATGACAACATCTCAAGAAGAAATAACGGAAATAAATTTAAGGAGCGGGAAAATGTTACCTCCAACAACAACAACATCTCAAGAAGAAATCATAGAAATAAATTTAAGGAGCGGAAAAATGTTACCTCCAAGAACAACCACAATTGATAAAGGAAAAATAAATTTAAGGAGCGGAAAAATGTTACCTCCAAGAACAGCTCCAACAGATAAAGGAAAATGTGATTCAAGAAGAGTTACCTCCACCTCTACCAGTGGAAAAACAACATGGTCAAGATAAAGCCAGAAAATGTTACCTCCAAGAACAGCTCCAATTGATAAAGGAAAACAAATCGTAATTCAAGAGAACTACCTCCACCAATGGATAAACACGATCAAGATAAAGCCACAGGAGCAAATAAAGTGGAGTACAACGTGCTAGCACATCTTAGGAAGTTGCCGGCCCGACTAAGCATCTATGA